>APFE030173444.1:440571-472297 GCA_000404065.3 Pinus taeda | reverse complement strand
AACACAAGTGCAATCAGTATCTCAAAGAATCCTGTCATGCATTCAAAAACCAAGCACATACCAATCAAGTATCATTTTCTCCGGGAACAAGTGCTTGAACAAAAGGTCAAGTTGGAGTATGTTCCTTCTAAGGATAAAGTTGCTGATATTCTCACCAAACCATTACCCAGGGAAGCTTTCGAATACCTCAAGCAAAAGCTGGGGGTTGTTGATGCATCATCTTATTTTTAAGACTCTTCTGATTGTTGGTTGTACGCATGGTTCATCTGAGGAATATGCGTACATATGCTGGGTTGCGGCACAGGTTCAGGGGGAGTATATAAGGCATTGTTGGCATTATGGAGGATGTACAAAAGGAGATCATGGAAGCTGGTCTGAATATAGCTGCAATATGTCCCTATCTCTTTCTTGGTCATTAATGGAGTCTGGTGGAGTATGGTTTTTCTTTGCAGATCTAGTTCATATTTAGGGGGAGCATGTTCTTAAGGGGAGCATAACCTTTTGCCCTTGATGTCAAAGGGGGAGAATGTCACTGAAGTTTTTGAGGTTGCCATCAAGTCCAAAGGGGGAGATTGTTGGCATTATGTTTCTGGATATTGTACATGATGGCAACACCCATGGCAAGGCTCTCAATATGATTAAAATTAAGAAGTACGCAGGAGAGCAGTTCAGAAGATGCGTACCCGCAGGTACACTGTGCAGGGATCGCATCCAGACACGCAGGTTACCCATTCGTGATGTGCGTACCCCCAGTGCACACACTTCAAGATAGTAAAGCGCGCTCACGTGGGGTTCCTTATGTTTTACTCTTGGTATTTAGCCGACGGTATTGGGTTATCATGGTTTTGGCCCGTGGTATTGTTTTATTTTATTATTATTATTGAGCCCCATGATCCTTGATTTGAGGAAGAGCTTGCCTATATAAAGAAAAGGAGATCATTTGGCTAAGTATGCTTTTGAGTTTGAATATCTTAAGATCTGATCTATTGGGTTATTGTTTCAAAAGGCTTGATCTATATGAAAGTGAAAGTGGAAAGCGAATCTGTAAAGGGTGATCTCTCGAGCACTTGATCAGATCTGGGCATCCGTCTAACTGCAGCACACTGGTGATCTGCAAATTCAGCCCTAATCTGAGGTACGCAGGTGTTTAACAGTGCCTCTGCGTGGGTACGCAGAGTGGAAGAAGACGAGCTGCGCAGGTACGCATAGAAAACGAAGGGTGACTGCGTGAGTACGCAGAGCAGAAACAGAAGAACTGCGGGGGTACGCAGCGAAGCAGTGGTTCAGGTGCATGCTTACTGTAACAGTACGCGGCACAATAGTTCTTTTGAGTGCGTGCCTACTGTGAAAGTACACGGCGTGATAGTGCACTTGGGTGCGTACTGTACGCAGCACGACAGAAGAAGCAGTGTGTGGCCACGCAGTGCAGAAGAAGAAGATCTGCGGGTATACGCAGAGAAGTAGAGGGTGAAGTGCCTACCGATGCGGGCCAAAGAAAGGAAAGTTGTGTATCTATTTCAGGACTATCTGTTGACTGAATTTTTCTGTTGATAAGGTGTTCTGGGTTCAGTTCTGTTATTTTGATCTGGTTACTACAGTTGACTGTAATTTATATGTACTTGATGATTATTTGATGTATATGGATTGAAATTTATGAAAAGTGGTCCTTGAAAGAAAAGAAGTAGGGGGTTGTAGCTCCCTTCCAGGAGAGACTGGAAAACGAGAGAGAGTTGTAGCTCTCTGCAGGTTGCAGCCTGCGTACTGGTAAAGGACTGCACCAGTACAAGACCATTGTAAAAGGAGTTTCTAATTTGAAAGAAGATAGAGACATATTGCAGCAGGTGGTTTTCACCCACATTGGGTTTCCACCTTATATCTGGTGTTCTTTGATGTGATTGTCTATTTTTCTTGTTCATGCTCATTATTTTATGGTACTGATATACAAAAATAATCCAAAGTATAAATAAAGAAGATTTTGTAAAAGGACTAGATAATACTGATTCACCCCCCCCTCTCAGTATTATTTTCTACAGTATCATGGCTACTTACATAGGTACATCCAGGATGAGATGGAGTTCTTGGACATCTCCTCACTCAGCATAGAATATCGATATGCCGTCAACATTGAGAATAAGTTTAAACAGAAGAAGCGAGAATTTGGATTTGTGAATTTGAAGCAAGGGAAAGGTGCCCCAAAATCATATAACAAAGGAAAAAGGCAAGGCGAGGTCACCGAGGACAACTTTCCAAATCCACAAGCAAAGAACAACACCGTGAAGCTGAAGAAGGACATGGGGAAGTGGTGTGAGTTCCATAAGAGCTCCATTCACAACAAAAGTGAGTGTAGGACCAAGCAGTCACCCGTGGCCGAGATGAAGGCTTCAGAATCAGATGCATGTTCTGACTCTAAGTTAGAACCTGACAAGGGGAATGAAAAAGGGAAGAATATTATCAATGTGGATCCCATTGCCATTGTTACCACCACGAATATCTAGAAGGAGGAAACCGAATCGAGAGGAGGCAGAGTGCCTCTTCCACTCCCAGATATGGGTAAGGGGTTCCCTACTACAATTCGTTGACGACAGCAAGAGCCAAAAGAATGTCATTTTGGCAGAGATCATGAAGCAGTTGGGCTTACTAACCATGGCACACCCAAAATCGTACACCTTTGGGTGCTTCACCAAGGAAGGGATATTCGCGTGAGATAGCAGTGTCGTCTTTCATATAGCATCAAGCCCTTCAAGGATGAGGTATTATGTGATGTTACTCCCCTTGATGTTTGTGATTTATTATTAGGCCAACTATACTTTTGGAAGTGGCATGTTGTATATGATTCAAGGCCTCACGTTGTTATTGTTACTTTGGGAAATAAGTCGTATAGGATACGGGAGGTGGCACCGCCTACTGCCATCTCTTTGGTTACTGCAAAACAATGCAGTAAGCTCATTTCCAAAACTAGGAAATTTGTTTTCATAATGATACAGCCTCAGGGAAAGAAGAATATGGTGGCCACAACCTCCAGATAGGGCCCCTCCACATGACAACAACAGATGATAAGGTTGTGGAGTAGTACGAGGACATCTTCGCCTCCCCCGTAGGGTTGCCTTTGCACTGTCAGGTCAAGCACTCAATCGATCTGACCCCAGGTGTGTTTTTACCCAATGGACCAATCTATCAGTGCTTTCTTCTCAAGAATGATGAAATCAAGAGGTAGATTCAGGAGCTATTGCAGAAAGGTAACACCTAGTCGAGTTCATCGCCTTGTAGGAGCTTGATCGTGTTGGTACAGAAGAAGGATGGGACTTGAAGACTCTGTATCGATTATTGGGTGTTGAACAAGATCATTGTCTGGAATAGGTACCTGATCCCATGAATTGATGACCTTCTGGACCAATTCAAGGGGGAAAAATATTTCAGTAAGATCGACTTGAACTTCGGATATCACTCGATACCAATCAAACCCTATGATGTGTGGAAGACTGCCTTCAACGACAAGGAGGGCCATTTTGAATGGTTGGTTATGCCTTTCGGGTTGGTGAATGCCCTTACAACCTTAATGAGGCTAATGGATGAAATATTGTGGCCATTCACTAACTCATTTGTAGTTGTATACTTGGATGACATGTTGATCTTCATCCAGAGTTGGGAAGAGCACATCCACCACATCTGATAGGTTCTCTAAACACTACGACAACACAAGTTGTGTGCCAATTTAGAGAAATGCACTTTTGGAATGACCCAGGTTCAGTATTTGGGATACATTATTGATGAACGAGGGGTGCATGTGGATCCAACCAAGATCCAAGTCAGTTAGGATTGGCTAGTCCCAACCACTCTGATAGAGCTTCGCAACTTTCTAGGTCTTGCCAATTTCTACCATATGTTTGTGTTGGGATTGTCTCATATCACTTGGCCCTTGAGTTAAGTCACCAAGAGAGGAGTGAAAGCAAAATTCTTTTGGTCTGAATATCAAAAAAAGGCATTCATGGATTTGAAACATCACCTCTACTCTGCATAAGTGCTCACATTACTAGACTTGTAACAACCATTTGAAATCGAGACAGATTCCTTTGACTATGCGATTGGGGCAGTCCTTACTCAACAGGGACATCCAGTGGCATACCATAGTCAGAAACTTTCAAACAGTCTGAAATTATCCTACTTATGATAGAGATATGTATTCCATTGTGCAGGCCTACCAATAATGGAAGCATTACATTTTGGGGAAGGGAATGGTCATCCACACAAACCATCGACCCTTGTAGCTCATATAGACACAAGGGAAGTTGCAAAATGATCATCATCAGAAGTGGTCCACATACCTACAACAGTTCCATTGAACTATCAAGCATAAGAAGGGAAGCCCCAATAATGTCGCAGACTACCTTAGCCGACCACCGATCATGGCATTAACCACCGTGCTCAACTCTTGTGGGCATGAGACTTCTTGTTGGCCACTTCTCTACAAAAGCGACCGAGAATTCAGCCACACATACCATATGCTCTTGGAGGGTCAGTAAGTTCTATATTTTCACCTCCAAAATGCCTTGTTATGCCACCTAAGACACCTTTTTGTTCCTTTAAGCGAGCTTGCCAAGATGATTTAGGAATCACACTACAGTCTGGTCGTTAGGCATTTTGTGGTCGAGAAGATGGTGGCAGTACTATAGAATTATTTATATTGGTTGAATCTTCGACGAGATGTCAAGAAGTACATCAGATCCTATACTGCCTGTGTCATTGCCAAACCAACCATCAAGAAGCAAGGGCTCTATACTTCTCTTCCTACCCCTAGTCAACCTTAGGAACCCATCTCCATGGATTACATGTCAGGCATTCATTCTACTAAGCATGGCAAGGACTATTTTTTTTTGTGTTCGTCAACAGATTCTCGAAGATGGCCATTATGGTGGCCTACAAAAAGAATATCACAGCAGAAGCCACTACTAAACTCTTCTTTGAATGAGTGTGGGTACACTTTGGGATCCCCCGGTCTATCATCTCAGATAGGGACAACAAGTTCTTGAGTACATTTTGTTCTAGTCTCTGGTCAATGTTGGACACCAAGCTCACTAAGTCCACAACTTTCCATCCCCAAAATAATGGCTAGATAGAGGTCGTCAATAGGATGATCATACACATTTTGCACATGTACAACTCAAAGCATCCATGCACATGGGATGAGAGCCTCCCCTATGTCTAGCATATCTATAAGTGTGCTCTCCACAATTCGGCTCATGGAAACCCTCTTCAAGTGGGCTTAGGATTCTAGCCACCATGTCCCATTGATGTGGCCATACCATTTGCATCTACTTAGGATGATTCGGCTCATGTC
Organism: Pinus taeda; assembly: GCA_000404065.3. NCBI lineage: Eukaryota > Viridiplantae > Streptophyta > Pinopsida > Pinales > Pinaceae > Pinus > Pinus taeda. The sequence goes on along the minus strand of APFE030173444.1, from coordinate 466,962 downwards.
CAGTGCAAAACCGATAAGGAAAGAAACTTCATTGAGCACATCCAACATATCTACCAATAGTTCCATGAAATTCTAGAGAAATCAAATGCCAAGTACAAGCAACAACATGATCGACATCAAGTGTTGCACAAGTTTCAGGTGGGTGACAATGTCTGGTTGCATTGGAATAAGGAACGCCTTAATAGAGCATATCAGAAACTCAGACCACTCCGATATGGTCTTGACACCATTACCAAGGTTGTGGGAGACAAGGAATTTGAGCTCAACATTCCCCCATTCTTTGGCCTGCACCTAGTGTTCAATGTGGACCACCTTCGACCATACTTCCCACCATTGCTAGACTCATCAGACATTGAAGAATAACTCACACCAAAAAAGTTAAATCCAAATTGCACAGAACAAGACACAACTAATCAGGTCATGGACACGCAGATTGAGAACACCTGAGAACAAAGGATCCAACTATATCGAGTTGTCAAAGCAGGCCAAATTTTTCACTGAGGCAAGTGGCTCATTAGGGACCAAGTTCAACAAAAGTTTCCTCATCTCATGGAGGAACTCAACGCAATGGGGACCATCACTTCCTAAGGGGGGAGGAATGATCCAGGTGGATATTGGTGGCCACTTGTCTATTCCAATTGGACCACCACCATTGTTTCTTTCATTTTTTTCAGTTTCCTTATTTGTAGTACAATTTAATATTTTTAATAGTTTTTTCAGGTCCTGAACTTCTGGAGCCGTTTTAAGGTCGTAAATGATGTTTTTTTGGGAAAACTGGGACCAACATGGGTCATATATTGTTGTTGGTCATTCAAAAGCTGTAGTCCTTATATAGATCTTTCTAACAAGGTATTGTGTGCGTCAAATGAAGATTGTATGCCAAAGTTACGACCCCAAGAAGTTGATGTACCAATTTACCCAAGTGTGGCCCGTAGTTTGGTGCTTCATCTCCTAGGGTTAGGTTTTTGGAAGTTTAGGGTTTTCCATTGATTCTCAATAATAAATAGGCCTTTGACCCTCATTGTAACACAATTCAGAGGCATGTAGCCACCACATCTCTTCTCAAAGATGAGCTACCATCGCCCGATATAGCCTTATTTCCATTCTGTTTGTAAGCATATTTTAGTATTTGATATTAATGAAATGAAGTGTTATCTCTACTTTATCTTTGCATTTTTTGGTTATATCTATAATTTGTTGTGTCCCTGTTTAAATCAGGATCAATACTAGAGTAAAAACACATGAATAATGGCACAACATGTGACAATATAGTAGAAAAGAATTATACATTTCACCCCAAACCACTAATGGAATTAAAGGTTTTCCTAAGTCAGTAATCACATCATTCATAACAGAAGGGGTCAATAAATTATTTATTTCAAATAATCCAGGGTTATTAATCATACTTCCAATTGTTCTACCACATGAGACCATGAGGGAGTCACTATCAAACACTTTGTCTTCAGAAAGATGCAAGATTTAATTTAATAATTAGTCCACTTGATACCCATTTATATAAATAATGACATGATAATAATTGAAGAGTGTAGATGGATAAATGAAAAAGATGAAGGAAAGAAATTCAAACAATATACTCTATTTATTAGTATAATAAGCATTTTTATTTTATTATAGCATAACTAAAATAAATCCAAATTATATAAGAAAAGTGCAACAACTTTTATGGGTCATTTTATCATTCTATATTTTTAAGGTTAAGGGAGTAAATACATTGCACAACATCAAATCAATTTTGAAGCCAGAATCTAGCGCTGCCAAATTTAGAGAGCGATATCGCTTTATGATTTAGCTTCACTTTTTAAATTGATCTTAAGCTAGTTATAATTATGCTTGGTTAGTTGTTTGAGTTAGGTTGATTGGTTAGTTGGTTGATCTAATCATATTACTTTCTTTTTACTGGGATATGGAGTCAAATAAAGTTGGATGTTGCATCAAATGTTTAAAAGAGTAATCACAGGGCAAGCTAGTTACATCTACTCGGTCTTTTAAAGTGAATTATGAAATGAAGAAGAGGTGATTTCAGTAATGACCAAAAAGCATTTAAGAATTTTTCAATCAGATTATATAAGAAAACATACAGATTGTAAAAACAGTCCAAATAAGGTGTTCAATTAACAAATATTATTTTTCACATTTCCTATTTTAGAATTAGATTTTAATATGATTAACATGCATATAATACAATGAAAACAACAATTACAATCAATAAAATATCACCAGTAAAGTGTAGCACAAGAATTCTATGAATAGTCTTTGTATTAGTGACGCTCCAACAACATGGAAAAGGTAAAGTGCTTGACAAAAAGAATTACAATGATCAGGGACCAACCCTCAACACTTCGAATGAATGAAGTATTTAAACAAAATTTCCAAAAACATTACAACCATTGTGACATTTACATGTCAATCTATTAGTCATTATAAAATAGCTGAATTAGCTAATATGACCAAAAAGGTGAATTTGGTGAAGTGATTTGGAGGTTTGGCACTATTTTTGTAGAGAACAGTTGCTAAGTTGCTGTGATTTGGGTGTTGCGTTGGGTGTAGCTGATATTTTCTTTAGTCCTGAAATTCACATAATTTATCCCAATGCTCCTCATATGGGATGGTGATTTTTTTTGCCTTGCAACAGATCTCATATACCTTGATATATCGAGAAAATGTGGGTTTTACTAGCAAAATATGCTTTAGTTCATGCTGGATGAAACTCATGTTGCTAATATATTTCAAAGAAGCTCTCCCTGTCGTAGCACCTTTAATGTGGGAAGACTTGGCAATATCCTTTGCAATGTATTTAATATTCTTCATATAATCCTCCCTAGTCATCAGTTTGTCATTGATTACAAATAAAGAAGGCAGGACCTTCTTGGTTAATGCTTCTATTTTGGTGAAAAATCTATTGACTGCTACCTCCAAACTATGACATTTTTTAGTAAGTTGCACAATCAAATTCTTCCTTTTGAGAACTTTCTTCACTTCTAATATTGTTTATGTCCTATCATCTATTCCCAAATCATCCAATTCATATTTGTTTTTAGAATTGAGAAATTTGATGATGTTGTTGGTTGTGGTAAGCACATCCCCCAATTTAGTGTTAATAGTGGAAATGGCTTGATTGGCTCTCTCAATCAACTCTTTTGGTTCAAATATAATATGGATACAAGTCCATATTTTGTCCATTGCTTCAATAATATTGTTCCATATAATTTCCTTAACTTGGACCAGTGTGTGGCCAATAGAGGACTCGGTTGTGGATTTCCTCCATGCTTCTATCTTCTTTTGAGCTCCTTGTAGCTCTATTGCATGGGAATTTTCAGTCTCTGTCTTCTATTCTTGTAAAACATTAACTTGAGCTTGCAATATTTTAATTTCTTCTATTTGGAGATGCATATTCTCCACTGCACTTGCCAACTGATCTGCAACAATCCCTTTGTTTGTTGTGGAAAATGTAGCTGTAGGAATTGTTTTAAGAGGTAGAACTTGCAAAGGGACAATAGCCATTCTGGAAGCTTTCTCTTTCTCTTTGATTAATTTTTCCATTTGTTTTTTCATTTGTTTCAACTATACATTCTACTCCACGTGACTTTGTTTCTTCAATGTCCTTGGCCAGAGGATCTTCTATGGCTGGTAATTTCAACTGATTTGTTAATGCCGCTATGTCAGTATTCTTCTTTCTTATGAGCTCTTCTACAACATTGATATTTGCATGATCATATCCTACTTTGATTACCAATTCCTCCAAATATTTTATCCTTGTTTCTTTAACCAGTGAATAGACTTTCTCCATCTTCAATTGTGACTAAACATTAGCTAAAGTAACCTATAGTTTAGACAAACTCATAGCGATGTTAGTGATTGTGGATTAAATCATTTGCCCAGTCTATTTGTGCATATCCATTTGGTCAATGGGATGTATGTATTTTACATCGAATTCAAATGAAGTCTTCTTGTAATTTGATGCTTCCTTGGGCTGTGGGATCTGTGCTTGGAGGAAGGCCATCTGCATTTTGCGTTTCTCTGAGTCAAAGGATGATAGCAATTTACTTTGAGAACTGGAATTCTGCTTCTAGAACTGATTATATGTATTAACCTTCAAGGCCTCCTTTCTTACTTTAATCTCCTTGAATATATCAAATATGCTCTTTTCTTTCTCCCCTATGGTAGATGTGTTGGTTTTCATAACCTCCGACTAATCCTTTGAAGCTATTGAGGTAGTAGGAGAAAGTGATATATGATCACCTACTAGTGAGGAAACAAGTGCCTCTTCGGTGGCAATAATATCCTCTTGATTTGAATATTTGCTTAAAATTAGTTTGGAGTTGAGCTTGGTCCTCTTCATGTACATGATTTTGAATTCTTCACTGGGAATTTCAGTCACTGAAGGTGACTCTTCTTCTTTGTTCCTCTCTCCTATTTTCTCCTCTGTAACAGTAGTCTGTACTATTGAAGTTGACACCAATTGTTCCTCTGCCTCCTGCAAAATATTTTCAGTCAATTCCAACAAGTTCTTGTATCCTTCAATCTCTGGTATGTATGTCCAAAAATAAGGGGTATATTTGTTCGCTACCCTTAACTTGGAAATGACCCATGATGGATCATATGACCATGTGAAACTGAGGTTGAATTGCATTTCTTTCAGCAATTTGTCTCCTTCTTCCCTTGTTTCCCCGCTGTTACAAATGAAAGGTCCTATTTGGATTTTGATCTTGAATTGGGATTTCTTTTTGGCATATACAAAATGAATCTCTTCAACGTTGAGCATTGCTTGATGTATTCAACGGAAACAATCCTCATTGGGAGGAATTTTGGCAATTTGTAAGGCACAAGTTCACACCCATATATCCTTAGCTCTGCCTAATTTTGGTAAAGATACCAATCTCTTGTTTTTACTTGGTCTAATAACTGCAAAATTATCTTGTTTTCTTCATTGATTCTTAGCTCTAGATTGCTGGCGAGGAGACTAATTCCTGGATATACAAAAATTTCTATGAATTGTTTGTATGAGTACTCCTTTTCCTCCTTCATTACAAGTGTAGTCCAGAAGATGACTGATTGTTGATTTCCATCATCATCCAACTTTTGTAGTGAAATATTGAGCTTGTCTCCCTAAAAATATAAAAACATATAAACTAACACTTAAACATATTTGAATACTTCCTCAGTTTGGAATTTGAAAAACTATTCATGGATGGAATCTGCAAGGAATTCACTAAAGTTGAACACGATGGAAGGCATGGAATCTGTTATTAGGAAAACTAGTGTCCATTCAGAGTTGATAGTCCCACTAAGATGGGTAGCTATCTTAGAAACAAAAAAACTAAAGTTACTTGTGTTTTCCTTTATGAGAGATATATGAGAGTGAAGCAGAGAGTACCAACCTCAGTATTTTGCTTGGCTCCTTGCTTGTTTCCTCCCTCCTTTCATAGAGCTTCACCACTCTTTCCTCACTTGTACCCCTTCAAAGAACACCTATAGAGTCAAAGCAACATAATACCATCAAAGCATAGAGATATATAACCATAAACAATATAGGATCAAATGTATATTAACCATACAAATGCATACACCAATACAAGATTCAGAAATATACAAGAATATGGAGGATAACTCAAATAGATTTATTGGTAGAAGTAGTAGAAGAGAGGATTACAACCTAGCGGTCTGAGCCAGCACCATCCTACCAGCATGAAAGCCCTCTTCACCTCATGAAAATCTAGATCACTCAACACTACAATGTTTCACAGAGAAACCAACAACACTTCCTTACAAAATACAAAATTCAAGTCTCTAGATCTCTAGGATGAGGGATCCATATATAGATATTTGCAGGGGGGTGAGTCAGCTTCTGGGATTTTGATTAGTGTCATTTCTCTGATAGTTCCTAGTTCCACTTGGAGATTTCATGATCTCTTACTCATCCCTAGGTGAATTCAAAGAGGCAAGTGTCATATGAGCTTTTTCTAGAAGATCCCCTGGGTTTCCACCTAAAAAATTGCCTTTTCCATTTGTCTACTCTTGCCCATCTCACCCTACAGAAGGGCTTTTCAGTCTACATCACACCCCCTATGTGTAATAGGTGAGATGCATCGCACCGTGACCATGGAGCAGGTGAGATGGTCCAGTTTTGACCAGTTCTGAGCAGTTTTCTAGGGAGAACTTCTGGGAAATGATGTAATCAGCTAACCTTGTTCCTTTAGGGTATGAAACAACAATTTTAGGGTCTTAGAAGCCCTTGGTTTATGGACATATGTGATTGGGGTTGTAGTGCCCAAATATGTCTATAACAGTTGTCCCCTAAAGCATGAGGTTGTAAATCTTTTGATTTCAGGTGAAATGCTTTATCATGAGGATCCGAGGTTTTTTGAACTAGAAGGTGACCTGTAATAAGATACAATACAATACATCTTCATAATATTTTCATGATCTAGTTGAGGCGGGAATTCCCATGCTCAGCTTTGTAAATTCATTTTCATGTACATAGGACAGACAATCGTCTGTGTGGTAGACTGATGATTCTGGTAGAGCCATCATCCCTTGGCTTGGATGATTATCTGTGCAGTTATAATGTGCATTTGATGTCTTTATTTTTCCTGAATATATCGCAGCCAGAATGGATGAAACTAGATCTGGGGTCTTCAAACTCATTCAATCTTCTCCTGAAGTATAAGTCGATCCATGTGAAAAGATGTTTTGATGTTAAACATGGAAAGACATCGCCTGATTACCAGCCAATGATGTAAGCTATTAACAGGTGTGAGAGGAATCACCGATACTGATAATGGCCCTCAAAGTGCTGGAGTGCAATTCACGTGGTGTGAATACATGAGTCGATGTTGAACACCACGTAAAATTTTTCGGTCGAAGGTCATTGATGTAAACCTGTCGCCAGAAGTGAGAAACTTGCCATTGAGGCATGCAAGATTCAATGTACTAAAAGGGTTGTTCCTAAGTCGACTTCTTGGATAATGAGCTGATGTCGACAAGAAGTGAACCTTTGTAGGAGGGCCTTAATGAATCCCACATATGCGACGCGGAATGTAGCAAATGATTTTGTGGAGGTGAAAACGATCTGATGATATAAGGTTCAGGGTGGCGGTCATGAAAGAATGGAGCGTAAAGGTATTGCAGCAAATGAGGTGTTAGCTGGGTTGGTGAATTCTCTGAGCGACTTCTCTTGAGCATATCGGTGACACTGAAAATGGATTGGTAGTGTTAACCCCAAAAATGGATGGTACGAAGGACCAATGGTGATATGATCGATGAACGGAATAACCCAACCCGACTCAATCATGGTGATGAAGTGAAAGTGTCATGTTCAAGAGCGACCTGCTACAATTAAAGTTCTTCAAGTTTTCTTCACAATTTTTCCTCAGTCATTTCTGACTAGTACCTCTTTATTTTTGTCAAGCTTAAGGAGGATAACATATGCTTGTTCTATAATTTTCCCTTCGGGCAAACTTGTCGCTATGTTTTAGCAAGCCTAGCGATAGTGAAACTTGCTCTTGTCTGTAATGGACAAGTTTGTCGCTATTGTTTTAATGAGTTTAATGACAAAGACAACTTGGTCCTTTTTAGTTTTAGAGAGTTTGAAAAGAGATGAAAAGGAAACTCTAGTAATCCTTTTTCGTAGTATAATCCCTTAAGTCTAAAAAAGTATAAATAATATGAAAGGGATGACTTTTCCGATCATTTTAACGAGCCGAAAAAAGACAAGCACTCGATATTTTTGTGTAATGATCCCTTAGGTCCAAAAATATTAAAATCTAAAGGAGGGATGGCACTTCCAATAACTTTAATGAGCTAGAGAGGCCAATTTCTCAGCAATCTTTTTATATTTTACGAGTCTAAAAAGAGCTTAAAAGAGACTCATCTTTGAGGAACGAGTGATATTTTCAGGTAGCAGCTGGTTCTAGGTAAGGTTGGAACTTTTCAATCACGACAGTGTAAAGAAGATGGCTAACAGAATCACTTGTCGCAGCTATTCCTAAAAAGGGTAAACAATCAAGTGGAGGCGGATGATCGACTGAAAAGTGGAGGTGATGGTAAGAACACGACCAAGGCTCAAAAGCTGATAGTAATGCAATCACAAAGGTTATTTACAGAAAGCGGGTTCATTTTTTAATGAGTTTTAACTCTTGGGGAACATATGCTCATAACTAGGTTTATTTTTTAACGAGTCGCCATTTTGTTATCAGGAAAACTAATGTCCATTCAAAGCTGCTACTGCCACTAAGACAGGTAGCTATCTTAGAAACAAGCAAACTAAAGTTACTTGTATTTTCCTTTATAAGAGATAGATGAGAGAGAAGCAGAGAGTACCAACCTCAGTCTTTTGCTTGGCTCCTTGCTTGTTTCCTCCCTCCTTTGATAGAGCTTCACCACTCTTTCCTCGCTTGTCCCACTTCAAAGAACACCTGTAGAGTCAAAGCAGCATAGTACCATCAAAGCATAGAGATCTATAACCATAAACAATATAGGATCATAAGTATATTAACCATACAAATGCATACACCAATACAAGATTAAAAAATATACAAGAATATGGAGGATAACTCAAATAGCTTTATTGATAGAAGTAGTAGAAGAAAGGATTACAACCCAGCAGTCTAACCCAGCGCCATCCTCCCAGCATGAAAGCCCTCTTCACCTCATGAGAAGCTCGATCACCCAACACTATAATGTTTCATAGCGAAACGAACAACACTTCCTTACAAAATACAAAATTCAAGCCTTTGGATCTCTAGGATGAGGGATCCATATATAGATATTTGCATGGGGGGTGTGATGCATACAAAAAATCCCTTCTGTAGGGTGTGATGGGCGAGAGTAGACAAACGTCAGAGGCAATATGTTACGTGGAAACCCAGGGAATCCTCTAGAAATTGCTCATATGACACATGCCTCGCTAAATTCGCCTAGGGATGAGTAAGAGATCATGGAATCTCCAAGTGGAACCAAGAACTATCAGAGAAATGACACTAATCAAAATCCTCGAAGCTGACTCACCCCCCTGCAAATATCTATATATGGATCCCTCATCCTAGAGATTCAAAGAACACCTGTAGAGTCAAAGCAGCATAATACCATCAAAGCATAGAGATCTATAACCATAAACAATATAGGATCAGATGTATATTAACCATACAAATGCATACACCAATACAAGATTAAGAAATATACAAGAATATGGAGGAAAACTCAAATAACTTTATTGATAGAAGTAGTAGAAGAGAGGATTACAACTCAGCAGTCTAACCCAGAGCCATCCTCCTAGCATGAAAGCCCTCTTCACCTCATGAAAAGCTAGATTACCCAACACTACAATTTTTCATAGAGAAACCAACAATACTTCCTTACAAAATACAAAATTCAAGCCTTTGGATCTCTAGGATGAGGGATCCATATATAGATATTTGTAGGGGGGTGATTCAGCCTCTAGGATTTTGATTAGTGTCATTTCTCTGATAGTTCTTGGTTCCACTTGGAGATTTCATGATCTCTTACTCATCCCTAGGCGAATTCAGAGAGGTAAGTGTCATATGAGCAGTTTCTAGAAGATTCTCTGGGTTTCCACCTAGTAAACTGCCTCTGCCATTTGTCTACTCCCACCCATTGCACCCTACAGAAGGGATTTTCAGCATGCATCGGACCCCCCATGTGTAATAGGTGAGATGCATGGCACCCTGACCATGGAATAGGTGAGATGGTCCAGTTTTAACCAATTCTGAGCAGTTTTTTAGGGAGAACTTCTGGGAAATGATGTAATCAACTGACCTTGTTCCTTTAGGGTATGAAACAACACTTTTAAGGTCTTAGAAGCCCTTGGTATATGGACATATGTGATTGGGGTTGTAGTGCCCAAATATGTCTATAACAGAATATGCAGAAAAAATAGAAAGGAAACCTACAATGTCCTCATCTACCCACTGATCTGAATAATAACCAAGGAGGTAGGATATGACTATAATGATTTTCTTGGCTCTCTCAGGGAAAATGGAGGATGGATAGGGAGGATGTTTCTTGGGTAATGGGACAAACTGGATTCCCAGAGTCCAATATCGTCAGATTTTTCAATGAATTTGTCTTCAAGCCAACAATACATTTCAAATAGATCGAATTCATAGAGGGTTTCATGAATTGTGTAGTGTTTGTCCCAAAAAGGAATATGGTGAAAATCGATAGGAAGGTCAATGAGAGGACTTACGATTTCCTCCTATGCCTTATCTTTAGGAGGGATAATTAGATAGGTTGAGAACACTAGTGAACAAAGGTAATGGTTGGCACTTCGATTAGCTAGTGTGATTCTCGAGCGGGTGTGACTATCGCAATTCAAATAGAAAAAATGTCATAGAAAGATAGTATTAGCAAAGTGTGGTATTGGTAAACTGTGAATAGGTGGAAGAAATGGACTTTATAGACATTCAAAATTTTCAAATGATGGTGGTGTGGGTCTATTACAGTAATGGTTAAGTAATTTAATTACTTAATGGATTCATTTTGGAGGGAGTGGATGTGATTGGCAAGAGAAATGGACGGATGAGGTGGCAAGAGGGGATTGGAGGGAGCATAATGGATAGGGCATTAGTTTTGTGTGTTGAAGAAAACTATTTTTGTGGGGAAGGGGGGGGGGGGGGAGGTGTGGTTAACGATTCTAGCTAAGTGGGGTGCAAAATCATGGAATAGCACCACATCATAGTGTGTTTGGGTTTGAATACCACCCAATTCAGACCCCTCCCTTCCCTCGACGGTAAAGTTTGGATGGTGAGGGAGGGGACGAAATATAATACAGGTTGTCGGATGTAAAAATTGGGGCTCAGATGAGGGGAAATTTGGCGAAGTTTTAGCATGACATGATGGGTGGATGGTGGGGTAGGAAAATGAATTTAATGTATAGTGGAGGAATGATTTTGAGCATATGGTGGGGTAGGGAAATTAAATATATAGCGGGGGAATGATTTTAATTGGTTGGTGGAACATATTAATAGTGGGATAATGCACCAAATGTGTTTTGATATACATAACCTTAGAATAAACATTTATCCCTTTTCTTTTTCTTTTGTGCATGAAAATTTATTTAGAATTCAACTTGGGATAAAACTTTCATGGTTATACTGGAACCATCATTGTGCTTCTACCTACCCTTTCTCATTTCAATTCTTTTTCTAAGATAACATTTTCTCTTCTTTCTTTGCAAGGTGTATTTAAACTTGCAGATGCAAATCACTTTTTTTTTTTATGAAAATTGACCTTATCCTATCACTTATTTCACCATTCATTCAGATTAAATTGTCGAATGGATTTTCTTTCTACCTAGATACTGATTTACCAAGATTAAACTATTTCGTAAACCTTTATTCACTATCCTATTAAATAGAAATTTAAATGCGTTCAATCATGATTAAACTGTATGATTTGAACAAAACTTTAGTCATTGTGGCATTCAATAATAATTTTCACACAACCTTGTTTGATAATGAACTAAAAGAACTAGCTTATTAGTAGTGGCATTTAGACTTGCTTCTGTATTATTTATATTTTTTTTTTGTGGGGTTCTTGTTCCTCTTTTTTGTTTTTGTTTTACCATACCCTCTTTTCATTTTCTTTTTTCATATATTTTTAGAAATCATTTGAATATTGAAATTTATGTACAATATGAAATCACAAATACAAAATACTTAATCACCTTGAGATCCTATAATTTATAGGACCTAAATAGTGGCTCCAGCTGGGGATGGAAATTCTGCAAGTGAACTGTCAAGAGCATAATTTATATGTTTGTAATGTCTTCATCGGATTTCTTTGTTGTTTTAAGATATTTTTTGTATCTCATCAATCCAGGCTTATGGCCTTCACTCCGGGCTTCAACCATTGTTAATAAGTTACCCAATAAAAACCATAAATACTATGATATTTACAATGATGTAAGGAAAATCTATATTCTAAGAAAAGTAGTGCTTCGACATCCTGCCATTGATAGGACCTCCAGATATCTTTATTCCATCTTTCTCTTTAAGGAAGAATGCATTATTTCCCCTGAAATAATGAATAATATATGGTCCTTTCCAAAGATTATCAAAGTTTCCATGTTTTCCTTTATCCTCTCTCCTGGAATCCCATCTCAAAACTTGGTCCCCAATGTTAAAGTCATCAACTCTTGTTCTTACGTCAAAGATCCTTATAGTATTTTCCTGAATAACTTGGGTCTTGTTGTATACTCCCTCCCTGGATTGCTGCGACTAGATATTTTGATTGATCCTTCTATGCACATCATTGGGTTCAGATTGCACTTCTTGAATGATCTTTATGACTAGAACTCTTAAAGAGGATGGAAAAACTACATCCATTCCATAGACCAATTGGTATGGTGATAGGCCAATTGATTTTTTAGTAGTAAGTCTATTAGCCCAAAGTGCGTTGACCAGCTTGTTATGCCAAGATTTTTTGTTGTCTTCTAACAATTTTTTGATGATGTTTACCAAAATTATATTTGAGGATTCAGCTAACCCATTACCATGAGGGTAATAAGTTGTTGAATTCCCCAAAGTAATCTGGTATTTATGGAAAATCAACCATATTTTTATATTTAAAGGCTGCAGCATTATCAATGATGAGTTTTCTAGGAAATACAAATCTAGAGAGGATATTATTCTCAAGGAATTTAATAATCAGAAAATCAGTGGCAACTTTGGAAAGGGTGGCCACTATCCATTTTCTAAAGTAGGTAGTGGTCGTAAGAATCCAATTATTTTAGGAAGAGTTGGAGGGATGAATCTCACCAATGAAGTCCAATCCCCACTGCTGGAAGGGGCTTTCAACAGAGATAGGCTCTAATGGCAGGGGAAAAAATTTTCTCTTTCCCTAAAAAATATGGCATTTATGGCATGAGGTGACTTGTTTTTGAATGTCAGAGAAAAGGGTAAGCCAATAGAAACCATCTTTAAGGATTTTATTGGTAGTGGTTTTCCAATAAAGATGTCCACCACAATCACCTTCATGGAATTCCTACATGACTTTTTTTGCATCATCCTTCAACAAGGATTTAAGTAAAATACCCCCAGCATATTTCCAACACAAAACATTATCTATAATGAAATATTTAACTACTTTTAACTCGAGAAATATTTCCTTTATTTTTGTCAAACTAGGAGGAAGAATTAAATTAAAGAGGACATAAAGAAAGTTTGCATACCAGGGTGAGTTTAGAAATGCCTCATCAATTTGTGGAGTCGCCTTTTCCTCTTGATTATCTAACGAATAAATCAAGTTAATGTGTAATGCATGAAAATTTTACTCATCCATCAATTTTCCTAGTCCTTGGCCTTTAATTAACTTGGTGGGCTTGATTTCTAAGTCATATTCAAGAATGGAAGCAATCCATTTGCCTTGTTTTCCATTAGGTCCATTCTTTGTCAAAATGTCCTTAACCACTACATTAGGTACATAAGCAATAATATGGGAATGCAAAATCTATACTCTAAAATATTTTATTTCTTTAACCAATGCAAAGGCCTATTTTTCCATAATGTTGTATTTCAAAGATGCATCTCTTAAAGCTTTACTAAATAATGCAATAGGCTACTCAAAACCTTCATTGTTTTTTTGCAGTAACACTGCAGCAATGGTGTGTTCAGAAGAAAAAGAGAGGATTATGAAGTATTTTGTAAAATATGGGCCGATATACACTAGTGCTTTGGTCAATGCTTGTTTAACTAATTCAAAGGATTGTTTATCCTTAATACTCCACTTGATTTCATAATCCTTTTTAAGCATGTTTGTTATGTTTCTAAGAAGTTCTTCGAGGTTAGGAATAAATATCATTAGGAAATTGATTTTACCAATAAAAGACTGAAGCTCTTTGATGTTTCTTAGATGACTAATTTTTAATATTGCTTCAATTCTATTGGTATCAATCCTAATTCCATCCTTCAAAATAATGTGAGCAAGAAGTTTTCCTTCCTCAAGGCCAAACAGTGTCTTCTTAGGATTTAGTGAGATGCCAAACCTTCTACATTTTTCAAACACTCTTCTTAGATGCGCTAAATGTTCCTGATCAGTTTTAGAATATATAGTAATGTCATCTAGATAAACCACAAAAAAATGACCAATTTCATCATCAAAGGAAATATCCATTTCTATTTGGAAGGTGGCTACAACATTCATTAACACAAATGGCATTTTCACATACATGAAAGTTTCCCATGGTGTAGTGAAGGCAGTTTTATCTTGATCATCAAGATGCACTAGGACTTGGCTGTAACCTTAAAAACCATCTAACAAGGAAATTCTACTAGACCGTACTACCCTTTGTAATATATGATCCATTTTAGGTAAGGGGTAGTTGTCTTTAAGGGATACTTTATTAAGATTTCTGAAATCAATACACAATCTGATTTCTCTAGTTTTCTTTCTAGTAGGTACAATGTTAGAAACCCATTTAGAGTATCTAAGGGGAAGTATGATTTTAGCATCCTACATTCGTTTCACTTCTTTCTCAGTAAAAGGAATTAGGACAGGATATATCCTGCGAAGTTTTTGTTTGAATGGTTTTTTATCTTCCTTAATTGGGATTCTGTGTTGTATGATACTAGTGTCATATGCTTTTAGGTCCTCATGTCTCCAGGCAAAGACATCTATGAACTCTTTGAAAAGGGCTATGTATCATTGTTTTGTGACAATAGAAAGTGATTTTGAGAGTTTTATCATTTTGGGATTCTGGTCACTACCTATATTGAATTCTTCTATGTTTGCCTCTGTGGGTTCCATTTTTGGCTTTTTTGCTACATCATTAAAATAGAAAAGTTCTTCTAACAAAACTAAAACCTTAGGCAGAACATTATCCTTAATTTGAAGTACTTCATATTGTTCTTTTTCTGGATCTATTTCATGCAATTCTAATTTATGTACATCTTTATTGACTGAAATATTTACATCAGAATCATTAAGTTGTTTATTGACACTAACATATTAAATAAACTTTCAATTTGTTTGTCACTTCTAAATACCTACAAATGTCTCATATTGTCATGTACAGTTGGATGGTGTTTAACCTCCACTGTATATTGTTTGTTGGGATGAGGCATTTTACACGTGCTAGCTAAAAAATATAAACCATTAGCCAAGATAATCTGATTTCTGGGAATGATAGCAAGATCATATTCTACAATAGTTCCTAGAAATTCAAGCACATCATTTATGTAGGCTCTCAACCTGGGATGTTTTGAAACATGCTCTCCCTTGATTTGTCTTATAATTAATTTAGACTCCCCATGAACAAAAATTCTTTTAGCACCTAACTTTTCAATAATTGCAATCGTAAAAGAAGTGCCTCATACTCTACTATATTATTGGTGCAATGAAAATTGAGCTTATAGGAATGACCTTCTGCATGATTGTCCCCTGAATTGGACACCCAAACACCTGCCCCTGAAACTGATTTGCTAAAAGAGCCATCAAAGCTCATGTTCCAAAAAGGTTCAGTTTCAGTGTTTTGTTGCACAATTTGTGCTTGATTTTCATGTTTTTTATGAATTTCATTTTTTGCTTTAGTAACTTGTGCATCAATGTCTCCATCATTATAGATAATTAAAGAGTCTCGGTCGGAATGACTAGAGTGAAGGGGATATTTATGTGGTTTCTCTTGACTTTTGACCATATACTTCATTGGAGTTTCCCTATACAGTGTTCTCTATTGACCAAACATTGGTATAGTCGCATAAGTCATGTCCATTTGTATGATTCCTTGTAATTTTACTCCCCATGAGCATGACAACAACATGCCATACTTAGGGGGGAATGTCTACAACCACTATATCCATCACTAGACTTTTAGCAGGGATGTGGGCCAAAGTAACACACAGGTCTTTGATAAGACCTATGCATCTAACTTTGCTAGAATAAAAGGAATACAAATCTTTGTATTGTCTAGTAATGTTAGTGCTAGTCTTTCCATGATAGCTTTGGGCAATAAATTATGGGTTGCACCTGAATCTAGCATAGCATTATTGAGAATTTTATCATGAATATTCAAATTGACATAAAAAAGAGGGACCCGTATTTCTTATGGTTTGCCTTCTACTTCTGGCCCAAATAGGAGCTTAGGTTGATCATCATTCAAATTCACATCATCAGTTTTTTCTCCAATGTTTAATGCCTTCATGACCTAAGTCCTGTATGAATTTTTGTTCATTAATTCAATTAAGGGGATATAAATTTTCAGCTTGGAAAGTTCATTTTATATACTGAATGGTGTTTGATTCTTAAGAAAATTTGGAAAATCAGACTTATCAGCAGTTATTTTTGTGGCTAGTTCTATTTCTTGACTGGTAGAAGTGAAATCAATTTGAGTATTTATGAAAGGAGTATCAATTGTCCTTTCCATAGTAGCTTATGTTGGCTTCTTTCCAAAATTTTCAGTGGTTTTATTAGGAAGATTTTATGTTGTTTTATTTGTAGGTTTTAAACCCATAGATAAACTTTTGTCCTGTAGAAAAAAGTCGTAATTTTATTCATATGAAAAAAAATACAGCTTGTAGATGCTTAAAGCATATGCAGATGAGTTGTTCCTGAAATCAGGAAACAAAAGAATACAAAAAAGAAGAAAAGAAAAAAAAGATCCAACTGGCCTATGCTTTCCTACCCTTCTTCTCCACACTTCACCAACCTCCGGTGTTGGGAGTGGGAGCAATAATGGCAAGTTGGTTTTCGATTGTATTCATTGGTTGTTCTTTGTCAAATTCCGATCCTTCGGAACCATGTGTTCATTTGATGCCACTTACTTCTAGTTGTGT
Source organism: Pinus taeda (assembly GCA_000404065.3). Taxonomy (NCBI): domain Eukaryota; kingdom Viridiplantae; phylum Streptophyta; class Pinopsida; order Pinales; family Pinaceae; genus Pinus; species Pinus taeda. Next base: position 450,154 of record APFE030173444.1, on the reverse strand, counting down.
TTCTTGTTGTTGTTTGATATTATTTTGCCCCAAGTTAGGATCCCAGGTATTCTCTTCCTGTATGTTTTCTTGTCTCATTTGCACGCCTATAGGTTCTGTCTTCAAATCCTCCTCTTCCAGCAGTTCAGTATGCTGCCAACCTTTGGGTTTTTTATGTTGTTTCCTATTTCCTTTAGGCTCCTTTTTGGCCAATGACACATGTATTGGAGGTGCCCTGTTTGCAAGCATCCGTGACATATGTATGATGTGTTCTCATAGTCAAGCAGTTGTGTCCATAGTGAATTATTAAAATTCAATGTGATGGGATCTGGTAGTCCTTGACTCGGGTCCACTTCTACACATATTATGGCATATGTGAAAATTCCCCGAATAGCTCTGTCTTCATCTGATTTAAGGAACTTCCCCAATGAGTTCCCAATGGGTATTAAGACTTTTTGATGCCAAAAATGTAGTGGGAGGTTATGCAACCTTACCCAAACTGGCATTGTTGAAACTACCATGGTATTGGCATCGAAGAACGAGAACCAAGGGGTGATGAAGAGGCAAACATTGCCCCAAACCCAAGACCCCTAATTGATGATGTTATCTCATTCTTGTTCTATGTTGAATCTAACTATGAGAAACCCCTTAGGGCATAGATAAGTTTCATAGTTAGGTGACCATGTTGAGAAGATCCATTGATGCAGTGCCTCCGATTTTGGCCAAAAACCATTAAATCTACATATAACAACATTGTGGGCTAAATCTGTGTATAGATCTATTACCTCCGGCAGAGATACTATAAGCATTGGATATTTTAGCTTCTGTTCCATGATGTAGGGTCCAGGTAGCTCTGATGTGGGTGCTGGTTTGTTTTGCAATGGTTCCTTCCCTTTGACTGCATTGCGAAAGGAGCCTAATGTTTTTGAGTTGGCCCCCTTGCATCCACCCCGCAGTCTCAGATTAAGAATGATGGTTGAATCTTTGATGACGCCATAATCCTGAAGTGTATGATTGTCCTGCAAGCTAAATCCTGTATATATCAGGTTTTTGTATTTTGTTGGGGTTCCCAGTTTTATCTGGATCTCCTTTTTTAACTCTTGAACGCTCATCCCTTTTCTAATCTGTATGCAGTAATGTCTGCCTCCTATCGATCTGATAGAGATTTGCATCAGATATGCCTTCATACATGATGGATCGACCTTGTCCAGGCCTCGATTTTTTGGGTCCGCCTTCTCTGTCTGCCCAAATGCACTGCAGAAATTGGGAATCTATCTAGCCATATTATCTCCTGTTTAGGCTCGCCGAGGTCATTTTCCAGAAGCCCAATATTAATGCCCCGAGTACAAGTACCTTCTTTTATCAAGGGATCCCAGATCTCCAGATGCATGGTGGTTTTAGCTTGGAAAGCCCTGGCCATGTCTCTCCCCTTGATGGCATTGTCCTACTCTAGTTTGCATGAGAATAGGGGTGTAGCTAACCGTATGGCCCTCAACCCTTCATGCGCCCCTTTGTCTTTCCTGATGGCCTCTCCCTTATCATTTTGCTTATAAATGGCAAATCGATCAGATACAGATTCTGGTCTCTGTTGGGGTATAACTTCCATCCCTTGTCCTGACATTATTGTTCCCCGCTTCACCCCATATAACATGCCCTAAGACAGAAGGAGAGAACATGCCCCTAGCCTGAGTAAATGTTGATTCACTACAGTGGGATTATTTTCTGGTTCAATGACAAGAAAACCTTTTCGGAGCTCCATTTGCATTAGCGAAGTTGTAGGGGATTCGCTTGGGTACCTCAGCATCAGTGTATCGTGGGGAGGGGCGATGAGAAACACAAACAAAACCTATTCCCTTCCATGCTCCAGGCTTGGCAAAGCTAATAACGTGCATCCTGCTCCCACTCGCTTCCGCTGATCTCATCCTCCTTGCTGAGGTCTTGCCTCCCCTACATTGATTTTCATCTTCCATTTGATGGGACAGGCCCTCTCCCGTTCAAATAAATTGGGGACATAGAAAGTCGTGTTGCCGATAACTAGTCTTGCACATCACAATCCTGCTAGACGACCTCTCCCAATTTTTTTCTTGTGAACGGCAGACCAAACAGACTCAGGGTATGATTGGTTTTCGTTTAGCTGATTTTATCTATGCTGGGGTTTGTCTCACATTCCATGTCTCGATACTATAGATCTATGCACCACACAGTAAGAATTGCCCCGATTCGGGGGCAAAGAGCACACCCCTGGCCTGTGGAAGAAATGATCCGTGATAGAGAAGACATTTATTGTTCCTATACCAAGGCAGCACACTGCCAGAAGGTCAAGATCAACTTGCCCTTCTGTCGATTTCCTGTGAGGGCTTCATTTTGATCCCATGTAGCTCCCATCATTGGTTTGCAGAGTGGCGGTGGTGCAGATCACTGTTCCAGAAACCCTAGCCATGGCTCTTCTTCCTGCCTTCACTCGGATTAACAGTCCCCCATATAGAAATTACTTGCATACGAATTCTAAAACACATAAAATAAACAATGAGAGAGAATAACACATAAAACACGCATACATAGATATTTTCCCTGGATCCCAAAACTGGGACTACCAGATTGATTTTTCATTATGTTCCTTTCAATACCATGGAATGAAAACCATCGCATCCAATACCATGGACCGAAAACCATTGCGTCCAAAACCATGGACTGAAAACCATCGCGTCCAAAAGCATGTGCGAAAATCATGCACAAAACCATAGGTGGGTCTGCCCAACCTAACATAGGTTCCAAAACCAAAATTTTTTGGGGTGCTACCCTAGACCCCATAGAGTTGGGTTACCTACACCCCTCAAACCCCTTGTGACCCCCTCGCTACGGAATCGGTCCAACAAAGGGGGGGCTCCACCCCCCCTCTAACCTCTTGGTTAACTACGTGGGCTAGTTGTGGAAAGAATATAACACAACCCAACGTTCTTGGAATCATAATCAGAGACCTTTTTGATAGGATTTTCAACATTCTTTATATTTACAATATCTTTATTTTTATTACTTATACTGCCTATGGACTTCCATTATGGAATTTTCAAATCATTGTTTGTATTCCACTGACTCTTCAGAATCCATTTTATTCTGGGATATAAGAAAAAGTTCGTGTTTCTCTTGAGTGAGGAAAATTGTTTCATCATCACTTATCCCCAACAAATTTATTTGATTATCATCCAAATATTCCACAATATTTCACTCATCATCTGTGTAATTTTCTTGAAAAGAAGGCCAAATCTGCTCATATGGACCCTTTTGTTCTCTTTTCTTAATTTGGTGAACATTCCTCCTAAAGTTTTGGTTTCTAGTTTGAGGGACATTTGGGTTTTCTCTTGTTTTAGTTTGATAATTAATGTTCACTCTTAGCATCATTTGATTCACTACTCTCACTAAGTTATCAATCTTATGGTCAACAACAGACGTAGAAGGTTCTTCTTTTATGGTTACTCTACATTCAAACTTCAGTTTGGATTTTTTGGCAAGGATGTTGGCTTCAACTTTAGTTTCTTCCAAAGTTGTCGGGTCTCTTTCACTAAGTTGATATTCCATATCTACATCGAGACCATCTAGAAAATCAATCAGGGTTAGGCCATGGGAGGGATTGATGTCTTGTGGAATGGCATTATAAAAAATATTGAATCTTCCACAATACTCTTCCACAATTTCATTGGGATTTCTTTTCAACCATTTATATTCATTTAGGAGTTGAAGTGGATTCTTCTTGATCTCCCATCTAGCTAAAAATATTTTATGGAAAGCATTGAGGTTGGCTATACTTCCTACAAGTAAACCCCTAAACCATTTCTTGACATCACCTCCTAAGATTTCAGCAAGCAATCTCATTTTAACATCGGCTTCATCTAATTCTTAGAGGTCAAACACATCATTCATCCTATCCACATGTTGTTGGGTAGTATAAGCACCAGTATTATCAATGGTAACAATTTTGGATGGGTAATCTACAGGTATAATATTTAGCTGGCCTGGTAACACTGAGGGTACATACGTTCCTAACAAGACTATGCTGGTAGATTGATTTGAGGATGAACCTAATGGAGGTGCAGATTTGATAAATACAATGATAGTAGGTATAGTAGTTTGAGGGATTATTGGTAGCGAATTTGAAACTATAGAATGAGTAGGATTGGGAGGTTGTAAATGTACGGAATGAGAAACTAACTAGGAAAAGAGGTTGTTGCAACAATTAAAGTAGAGAATTCAAAATACCGTTGAATAAAAGCTTCTTCAATTGCTTGGTCCAACACTGAAACAAGACCTTGTAATTTGCCAAATTGTTGTAAAGATTCAAGGTCAGGATCTATTTCAAGGACTTGGGCTTGGGATATATATGGTTGTAGTATGGATTTTCTATGACAGTTTGATCTAAAAAAGCCTTAGACTTTGATCTAAAAAAAAATTGCTAGAAAGGAAAATCAAATTCTATATCTTGTAAAGTTTCAAATTTGTCTTGGAGAGAATTAGACCTTGACAAAGGAAAATTCTCCGAGAGAGAATTGAATCTAGACAGAGGACTATTACTACCTTGACTCCCAATAAAGCTTCTCTTTTTCTCAACAGTTTTTCAGGGTCATCTACAATTTTAGTAGGGTTGGGATTAGGGTTAGATCTAGTGGAAATTCTTTTGGAGGCTAGGGCTATGAAAAATCATCACACAAAAATGAAAATCAGAATCAATGATACAGTAGATATATACAAAATAACAACCTCAGATCATGTATTTCGTAATGATACAACAATTGCTTATTGAAATATAGATTTTAAGCTAGGGTGATCCGAAAATGAGATCTTAACAAGTAATAAGGTATTACAGACTCATGCGCATGGATTTTCGTATGTTATTTTATGCAATGGATCGATAAGGTTGTGAAATACATAGACAATGAAGCAGTAAAGAAGCATAATAGAAAACACCCATAAACACAGCAAATTTAATAAGGAGTTCACCCAATACTCCTAGGCTACATCTCTTGGTCCAACCTTCATTAATGACCTCTCTATTATGTCTTCAAAAAAAGTTTTATAATAGTATGAGCTCAATTTGAGACTTAATATGCAACATATACAATAGCAAGAGTTTTCTTGAACCTCTCAAGCCTCTCTGAGTACACAGACTCCCTCAATCACTTTCTATCTCTGCTTTTGCTCTGTCCTGGCACTACCTGCCTCTATCTTCTGTTTTCTATGGCTTTAAAGCCAAACTGCTCTACCTGTTCATTTCCACTTCTTTACTTTCTGTCTCCCGACCTCTGTCCACTCGAATCCCTCTTCTAGCATTAAGAAATCATTGCATAATGCATTAAGGGGAGGTGGCCACCTATCCTACAATGGGTGAGTGCATCGGGCCTTCGAAATCCTTGTAACGTCTGCTTTCCGTTAACACATAGAAATGCATTCAAACTATGAAAACCTACCAAAATCACTATTCATCCGGACTTCAACTATCCAGAATTTCACTTTATATTCCTATCGGTTTCGCCTGACATCGTTATCGCAAGTCTCAATGTTCCCTGTTCCAAGGTTTTCGTTTTGTATTTGAAAATACGTTAAAACATTGAAAATAATATAAAAATGGCCTTAGGAAGATTTAAAATGACATACAATAGCCTTAAGGAGCCCTTTTGGGTTGGGTTTATCACATCGACGCTTCATCCTTTGTATTTAGTTTAATAAATGAAATACGCAAATACAAAGGAGATGGAAGTTTCGTGGAACGCAAATTATATATAATATCGGCTATAATGTTATCAGGTCTGATCAATCGCATCGCATATATGTATATGTGTATAGCCCGCTCCTCTATGTAGCTCTAATTGCAATATCGCGATGCTATTGATCGCAATCACATATCGTGATAACCCTGGGCCATTGTAAGCACTTCATTGTGGTTATTGATTGCAATGTTGTGATGCAACATGGGCCATTGATCTATGCACTTGATCGATGGTCCTTGTTGACTCCACTGATTGCCATCGCAACACATATATCGCATGTGCCGATATCCTCCATCTGCCTTTGATGATTGCGATTTGCCGATCAGATCTAGACCGTTGATCAGCCAGATTTGATGGCTACTCTGCATTCACTGTTCAGACCTCCGATACTGTGTTATTCACTATTTTCTCATGTTTTTGCCTCCCGATAATGTTTTTCAGCCATTCTAAGGGCTCTTCTCATGCGATTGTTTTCATCTTTTAAGTGTTTTTAAGAGATTTTGAAGACTTAGAGAGTGTTCTAGGATCCATTTGGATCATGTCTCCCACTAAAAAGGCTTTTGGACCACCAAAATTTGGTTTTGAAGCATCGCTCAAGTGAGGATACAGCTTCCTTAGTTGCCCAATCTCTATCCATTTTACACTGTTGGGTTTTGAACCTTTGAGTCCAATTCTTAGGTACTCGAAATCCCCTCTATGCATGGTTCTCACCTTCCTATTGAGAAATATATCTTCCTGTAGCTCATTGAGATATTCAGGCAACATATCATCAATGGAAGGAAATTGACTATGCTCTTGATGATCTTCAATTAATGAAGGTTCAATCAGTCTTAAGTTTTCTGCATTTACCACTGAATAGATGTGCATGTACGCTGACAGATCAAGGCAGAAAGCATTCTCACCAATTTTCTCAAGTACCTTAAAAGGCCCATACCTTATTGGCTTCAGCTTCTTTCCTTCACCTTGCATTTTTTCTTTGCTGATATACAACCAGACTTGATGATTTGAATCAGATCCATAAATGACTGTCATAGAACTGTGACTAAAATAGGTCAAACAAATCCTTCAAGAAACCCAAAATGGCATCAAAAAGCCCCTGAACCAGTGACCATGGCAGCCGGCGTGAAACAACGAGGACCTTGGTCAAAGCGCGCTGACCGAGGCCCATGGAGACTACACAGGAGGTCAAAACAGCCCCTGGGAACCCCGGATCAGGAAAAGGGAGGTGATTTTGATGTCCAATTAGCACTAGCACTAATCATGCATTGCTAAGCAAACAAGCCGAAATGGTAGAGCTTAAATGCTTGGTCATGTTGGGAGCCAGGGGACCGCGGGCGGAAAAAGGTAAAGAGTGCCAACATCCGACGGTGGGACCCATGGCGTGGAAACCGGTGGTTTTATCGGGACGCCCTTGAACGGTAAGTGATTTTGGAGAAAGCGGAGCGATCACAATCAGCGATCGATCTGTGGCAGCAGAGGAGAGAGAAAAACCGCCATGATCGCGCGTTATCGGTCGAGCAAGTCAACCGCGCTCGACGTACGAATGACGTTGGATCTGGAGGAGCCCAGATCGGATGGCTAAGATTGCGCCCGATATACAAAGCGGAATTGACAGGTGATTAATCCACAATTTAAGAGGATTTGGAATCCGTTGACCATCATGGTGGAGAAAGCAACAAATCGACAAGTAGGCTGGCGTAGTTTCGATGGAGACACATGGCTACTTCCTTAGCATTATGCTGATGCTGAATAGGGAATTCCAAGCACACAGGCGACATGCAAATCGACCTAGGAAGGAGAGGAAATGAACAGACACAAAGGTCAAATGGCTAAAGCCATGAGCAGAGATGGTGAACGGGAGATTAGAAGAGAGATTCAGATCGAAGAGTCCAAGCGACCAAGAGAGACAGTGAATAGTGAACCCTGAGAGGAGGACTGAGCACAGAGAGTAGTGAATCCAAGCAGAGGAGACAGAGGGCTAAGCTTACCACAAGCAACATCGAGCACCAAAGATCTTGAAGAATCAAGCCTTCCTATAGAGGAATCTATCTGGATTGAGCATCACAGTTGGCTCTTTCCACTGTAGACCAAAAGTCATAGAGCTGGTAGGAATAAAAGAGTCTGTGAACTCTGAGTGGCTTGGGGAATCCAAGAACCACCCTACCATGCAAAATCTATTGTCAGGAGAACTTATATTGAGTCCCTGCATTGTAGCTTCTTTGCTGTAAGACACAATAAAACAAGGCCACCACTGAAGCTGGACCGGAGACGTAGCCCTGAAGAATAGGGTGAACTCCTTATTAAAACCTGTTTGTGTCTATGTGCTACTTACTGTATTTCTCTACTGTCTTTCCATGTAAAATGTTTCTGTATTGGCAATCTGATCGATCCGTTGTTTCAATAACACAAAACGCACACCAGCACATGAGTTTGTAATACCTTTTGTTTAATAAATATTCAACTAAGGTCACTCATAGGGTGATTGTCAGATCAAGTGGTATTAGAGCTCTAGGTTGTAAGGTTAGACAAGCTGTGTTGGTTTAGCTGTGTATGATCACTAGATTAAAGCTAAAATTAGAAGAAGAAGAGTTGGTGGAAACTAATCCTGAAATTAGGAGAGTCTATTCTCGGAAGACAATATCAGAGGAAGGTTCTATAGGGCCAAACCCTCAATTCATAGAAAGTTTCCTAGTTATAAAGTCTATGGTAGAAGAAATGTATAGGCACTTTAGAAAGCATAAGGATGAAGATTCATCAGGCTCTAAACAAGACAAAGAATAAGATGAATCTCATTCTCATGACCGCTCAAAAGGAAAGGGAAAAGAAGAAAGCTTTCCTACACCTCCTAGTAGCCCTGTTCATAATAAGAAAGCATCTTTGATTAAGTTAGATGTTAAATTTGATTTGCCTATCTATGATGGAGAGTTGAATGCTGAAAAGTTGGACAACTGGATAAGACAAATTGATGTGTATTGTAGGGTATAGAACATAGACTCAGACAAGAGTAAGATTCAGCTGGCAAGCCTACGCCTGGGAGGCACTGCCTTGGTTTGGTGGGAAGGCAGAACCCAAGCTGATGTGAAGAAGCATGGTAATACCATCTCTGTCTGGAGTGACTTTGTCTCTGCCATTAGAAAGTAGTTCTATCCATTGGCCTACATGCAACAAGCCATGATGAGTTGGCAAACTCTTCGGCAGTTGAAAGGGCAAAGTGTGCAAGTGTATACTCAAGAATTCAGAAACAGAGAATTGATGTTGGGCATCTCATTAGACTCACTAGAAACTCTTTTGAAGTATATTGGTGGTCTACATAGCTACATGAGGCATACCATCCTCATGTTTAATCCCACTAGTATAGATGAGGTATATGTACAGGCTACTCATCTAGAAGCTAGAGGAAAGAATGGAAATCGAGAAGTTGGGGGACCATCCCAACCCACTATAAGAAAGAGCAAGGAGAAAAGAAAGCAGAAGTGGAAAGCAAGGAAGGCTAATACTACACAAAAAGGCAAAGCTTCATGCACTCACTGTAAAAAGGAGGGGCATGATGATGAGCATTGTTCGATTCTGCATCTAGAGCTGAGGCCTAAGAAGTTCGAGGGCAAGAAGAAGAAGACTATTGCAGCTATTCAAAAATATTTGGGGTCAGACTCAGGAGATGAAACAATCATTGCAGCCACAGGTATAAAAGGTTATCTGCTTTAGAGAATGCTGAAATCAAGAAGTAGGTGCAGGAGTTGCTCAAGAAAGGGTTCATCAGGCCTAGCACATCACCATGTGGGTCACCAATCGTTTTGGTGAGAAAGAAATGTGGCTCGTGGAGAATGTGCATTGATTACTGAGCA
>APFE030173444.1:369913-440551 GCA_000404065.3 Pinus taeda | reverse complement strand
CTCGCATAGATGATCTTTTAGATCAATTGAAGGAAGTTGTTTATTTCACCAAGCTGGATTTGCACAGTGGATACCATCAGGTCAGAGTTGCAGAGCAAGATGCATGGAAGACTGCTTTCAAAATAAAGCAGGGATTGTATGAATGGTTGGTTATGCCTTTTGGCTTGACCAATGCCCCTGCTACTTTCATGAGATTAATGAGTGATGTACTCATACCTTTTCTTGATGATTTCGATATTGTTTATCTAGATGACATTCGGATTTTTAGTAAAACGTGGGAAGAACATTTAAAGCATGTTAAGCAGACATTAGATGTTTTGAAAGGAGAAAAACCTTACGTTAAAATCTCTAAATGTGAATTTGGCAAAACCTCTCTAAATTATTTGGGTCATATAGTAGGGGGAGGTGAATTGAAAATAGATCCCTCTGAAGTGGCAGTCATTATAAATTGGCCTAAACCCAAGTCTGCTACAGAAGTGAGAAGCTTCTTAGGAGTAGCGCAGTATTGGAGGAAATTCATTTCAAATTTTTCCTTAATTTTAGCTCCCTTACATGCTTTGACAGGATTGAACAAGGTGTTTCAGTGGGGAGGCAAACAACAGAAAGCCTTTGACACCTTGAAAGAGAAAATTAGTACAACACCTGTACTAGCACTGCCAGATCTACAAAGACCATTTGAGATCCAAACTGATGCCAATGACTATGCCATGGGAGCAGTGTTGACACAACACGATAAACCCACATGTTATCATTCTGAGACTTTTAATCTTGCAGTAGTTAACTATCCTACCTATGATAAAGAATAGTATGCCTTAGTTTAGAGTGTGAAAAAGTGGAAACATTACTTAATGGGCAAATAGACAATAATACACACTGATCATTAGCCACTTCAATATCTACACTCCCAAACTAAGCTGCAACAATTACATATGGATGGGTTTTCTACAACAGTTTCATTTAGTCATCAGATATAAAAAGGGCATACATAACAAGGTTGTAGATATGTTATCTAGACCCATTATAAATGCATCTACCATACTTAAGCATAATTATGTGTTGCATGAAAGCTGCATAGAACAGTATGCTCAGGACATGGACTTTAAAGATGTATATGCAACTTTGAGTCAAGGCAAAAGAGTAGAAGAATTGGAATATCATGTGAAGGACCGACTCTTATATCATTGTGGGAAACTCTGCATTCCACAAACTGAGAGAGTAAAGATAATTAGGGAAGCACACACTTCTTTGATATTAGGTCATTTTGGGGTAAGTAAAACAGTTGCACAACTGCAAAGATTTTTCTATTGGCCGAAAATGAATGAGATAGTTTCTAGATATGTAAAGGGGTGCGCTATGTGTGGTAAAAGCAAGCCCAATAACAAAAAACTAGGCTTATACACACCCTTTCCAGTTCCTTCTCACCTTTGGGAAAGAATTTCCATGGATTTCATGTGAGGACTGCCTAAACCTAGGAAAGGTCATGATTATCTATATGTTGTTGTGGATAGGTTTAGCAAAATGTGTATTTTGATACCTGTAGTAAACAGATTACAGCTGAACAAACTGCAACATTATTCTTTGAACATGTATGGGTTCATTTTGGATTACCCACTTCTATTATATCTGATCGAGACACCCGATCTGTGGAAGAGTTTTGGTCCAGTCTGTGGGAACTAATGGACACCAAATTAAAGAAAAGCACAACTTTTCATCCACAAACAGATGGCCAGACAGAAGTAGTTAACAGGACAGTGATTCAGCTACTGAGAGGATATTGCAGCAAACATCCTAAGCTTTGGGATGAGCATTTGTGTTATGTGCAGCATGCTTACAATAGAGCCAAACACTCTTCTACACATAGATCTCCTTTTGAGATCTGCTTTGTTTTCATACCATAGTCTCCTTTGGATTTTGTCTTTGGTAAAGATACGATGGTTGACGGACACAGTGATGTGGACAAGGAAACTAGGTAGATTGAATAGATCCAGGAGATCCACCAGGTAGTACAGGAACAACTGGAAAAGAGCCAGGCCAAGTACAAGGCTAGGCATGATAAGAATTGGATGGACAATAGTTTTCAAGTTGGAGACCAAGTCTGGATGTATATCAGTAAGGACAGGATGCAAGGTGAAGGTAATAAGCTAAAACCTATCAGGTATGGACCCTTCAAGATACTTGAGAGGAATGGTGAGAATGCTTTTCGCCTTGATCTGCTAGCTTACATGCACATCTACTCAGTCGTGAATGCAGATTGCTTGAGATTGTTTGAACCTTCAATGGTTGAGGATCTTGAAGAGCAGAGTCAATTGCCTTCTGTTGATGACCTACTACTGGAATATCTTAATGAGTTGCAGGAAGATACAATGCTAGACAGGAAGGTAAGGACGACGTGTAGTGGACAGGTGGAATACCTCAGAATTGGGCTTAAAGGTTCGAAGTCGAGCAGTGTGAAGTGGATTGAGATTGGACAAGTGAGACAACAGTTTCCTCACTTAGTCGATGCTTGAATAAAACCAACTTTTGGTGGCCCAAAATCTTTTTAGTTGGGATGCTGTGATCCGAATTGGATCCATAAATGACTGTCATAGAATCGTGACTAAAACAGGTCGAACAAATCCTTGAAGAAATCCAAAACAGCATCAAAAATCCCCTGAACCAATGGCCATGGCAGCTGGCGCGAAAAAAGGAGGACCTCAGTCAAAGCATGCTAACCGAGGCCCATGGAGACTACACAGGAGGTCAAAACAGCCCCTGGGAGACCCGGATCAGGAAAAGGGAGGCAATTTTGATGTGAGCTTAGTGCTTAGTGCTAATCGCGCATCGCTAGGAAAACAGGGCCGAAATGGTAGAGCTTAAGTGCTTGGTCACGTTGGGAGCCAGGGGACCATGGGTGGAAAAAGGTAAAGAGCGCCAACATACGACGGTGGGACCCACGACCTGGAAACTAGCGGTTTGATCAGGATGCCCTTGAACGGTAAGTGGTTTTAGAGAAAGCAGAGCGATCACAATCAGCAATCGACGCGTGGTAGTGGAGGAGAGAGAAAAATTGTCGCGATCGCGCGTTATCTGTCGAGCAAGTCAACCGTGCTCTACATGTGGATGACGTTGGATCTGGAGGAGCCCAGATCGGATGGAAAAGATTGCACCCGATAGACAGAGTGGAATTGACAGGTGATTAAGCCACGATTTAAGAGGATTTGGAATCTGTTGATTGCCACGGTGGAGAAAGCAACGAATCGATAAGTGGGCTCGCACAGTTCCGATGGAGACACGTGGCTACATCCTGAGTATTATGCTGACGCCAAATGGGGAATTCCAAGCACACAGGCGACAGGCGAATCGACCTAGGAAGGAGAGGAAACAAACAGACACAGAAGTCTAATGGCTAAAGCCATGGCCAGAGACGGTGAATGGGAGATCAGAAGAGAGATTCAGATCGAAGTGTCCAAGCAACCAAGAGAGACAGTGAACAGTGAACCCTGAGAGGAGGACTGAGTGAGTAGTGAAGCCAAGTAGAGGAGACAGAGGGCCGAGCTTACCACAGGCAGCATCGAGCACCAAAGAGCTTGAAGAATCAAACCTTCCTATAGATGAATATGTTTGGATTGAGCATCACAGTTGGCTCTTTCCATTGTTGACCAAAAAAAACAGAGATGGTAGGAAGAAAAGAGTTTGTGAACTCTGAGTGGCTTGGGGAATCCAAGAACCACCCTACCAAGAAAAATCTGATGTTAGGAGAACTCATATTGATTCCCTACATTGTAACTTCTTTACTGTAAGACACAATAAAATAAGGCCACCATTGAAGCTGGACCAGAGATGTAGCCCTGGAGAATAGGGTGAACTCCTTATTAAAACCTGTTTGTGTCTCTATGCTACTTACTGTATTTCTCTGCTGTCTTTCCATGTAAAATGTCTGTGTATTGGAAATCTGATCGATCTGTTGTTTCAATAACACATTACACACACCAACACATGATTCTATAATACCTTTTGTTTAGTAAATCTTCAACTGAGGTCACTCATAGGGTGATTGTCAGATCACTTGATCACCAACTTGGAAGCTATGCTCCATCCGATGGTTATCATGCCTTGCCTTGTACTTGGCTTGCCTCTTTTCTAGTTGTTCCTACACTGCCTGGTGAATTTCTTGGATCTATTCAATGAACCTAGTTGCTTTGTCCACATCACTATGTCCATCAAATGCCATGTCTTTTTCAAAGACAAAATCCAAGGGAGACCTGGGTAAAAAACCAAAAGAAGTCTCAAAAGGAGATATTTGTGTAGAAGAATGCTTGGCATGATTGTAAGCATGTTGCACATAACATAAATGTTCATCCCAAAGCTTGGGATGCTTGATGCAATAACTCCTGAGCAACTGGGTCACTGTCTTGTTGACCACCTCTATTTGGCCATATGTTTGTGGATGAAAGTCTATGCTCTTTTTCAGTCTGGTGTTCATCAATTCCCACAAACTTGAACAAAACTTCCCAATGAATCCGGAATCTCGATCAAATACTATGGAAGTGGGTAACCCAAAATGCACCCGGACATGCTAAAAGAACAATTTCACTGTTTGTTCAGCCATAATTTGTTTGTTACAAGGTATTAAAATACACATTTTGCTAAACCTATCCACAATAAAATATAGATAGTCATGACCTTTTCTAGATTTTGGAAATCCCCCAACAAAGTCCATGGAAACACTTTCCCAAGGACGAGAAGGAATTGGTAGTGGAGTGTAGAAGCCTAGTCTTCTATTGCTAGGCTTGTTTTTAGCACACATGGTACACCCTTTAACATTTCTAGAAACTGTTTCATGCATTTTTGGCTAATAGAAGAATCTTTGTAGCTGTGCAACTGTTTTACTTACACCAAAATGACCTAATATCAGAGAAGTATGTGCTTCTTAATTATGTTTACTCTTTCATCTTGTGGGAAGCATAGCTTCCCCAAATGATACAAGATTTGGTCCTTAACATAGTAATCCAATTCTTCTACTTGTTTTCCATGACTTAAAGTTGCATATACATCTTTAAAGTCTATATCTTAAGCATATTGTTCAATGTAGCTCTCATGCGTTACTGAGTTATGCTTAAGTATAGTAGATGCATTTATGATTGGTTTGGACAACATATCTACAACTTTATTGTGTATGCCTTTCTTATAGTTTATGATTAGATGAAAATGTTGTAGGAAACTCATCCACCTATAGTGTCTTGATTGTTGCAATTTAGTATGTGAGTGCAAATACTGAAGTGGTTGATGATCAATATGGGTAACTGTTTCTTTGCCCATTAAGTAATGTTTCCACTTTTTTACACTCTGTACTAATACATACAATTCTTTATCATATGTGGGATAATTAACTACTGCAAAATTAAATGTCTCAGAATGGTAGCATATGGGTTTACCATGTTGCATCAACACTGCCCCCTTGGCATAGTCACTGGCATTTGATTCGATCTCAAATGGTCTTTGAAGATTTGGCAATGCTAGTACTAGTGCTGTATTAATTTTTTCTGTCAAGGTGTCGAAGGCTTTCTGTTGTTTGCCTCCCCACTAAAACACCTTGTTCAATCCTATCAAAGCACGTAAGGGCACTACAATTAAGGAAAATCTAGCGATAAACTTTCTCCAATATTGTGCTGCTCCTAAGAAGATTTTAACTTCTATAGTAGATTTGGGTTTATACCAGTTTACAATGATTTCATCCTTAGAGGGATATATCTTCAATTCACCACTCCCTACAATATGACCTAAATAATTCAAAGATGTTTTTCCAAATTCACATTTTGATAATTTAACATAAATATTTTCTTTTTTCAAAGCATCTAGAGTCTTCTTTACATGCTTCAAATGTTCTTCCCATGTTTTACTAAAAACAAGAATGTCATCTACATATACAATTACAAAATAATCAATAAAAGCCCTGAGTATATCATTCATAACTTTCATGAAAGTGGCAGGAGCATTAGTTAAGCCAAAAGGCATAACTAGCCATTCATACAACCGTTGCTTTGTTTTTAAAGTAGTCTTCCATGCATCTTGCTTTGCTACTCTGACCTAATGGTAACCACTACGTAGGTCCTACTTGGAAAAGTAAATAACTTCCTTCACTTGATCCAATAGATCATTAATGCAAGGAAGGGGATATAGGTTCTTGATCATTATTTTATTCAATGCTCTATAATCAATGCACATCGTCCATGAACCATCTTTCTTTCTCACCAACACAATTGGAGATCCACATGGTGATGTGCTTGGTCTTGTGAACCCTTTCCCCAGTATCTCTTGTACCTGCTTCTTGATCTCTGCATTTTCTAAAGCATATAACCTATACATTCCGATGTTAGGCAATGGAGCATCTTGCTGCAAGTGAATATCATGTACAATTTCCCTTTTGGGTGGCAAACCTTTAGGTTCTTGAAATAGGATATCATATTCTGAAACAACTTTTTCTAAATCAGCTTTTTGTTTAGCATCACAGCCCTCAAATACATTGGTTTTATGAGATTTCTTTTCCTTTACAACCATCAATAAAAATTTCTTACATGAATTTACAATTCTTTTCGTCTGCCCTAAATTTATGAGAGTATAATTATTCTTGAGTTTATGAGCTCTTAAAATATATTCTATTCCATATTTAACAAGTTGATACTTATTTTCAGCTCTAAGAAAATGGCTTTTCTATCATACAAGTAAGGACTTCCGAAAATAATACCACATATATCCAAGGGAATCACATCTAACTCAACCTCATCTACAAATGTTGAACCAATGGCAAATCTAAGTTTACATTGTCTAGTCACTTGTAGCTTTGCTTTATCACATGCCCAAACTAATGGATATGGCTTCTTGCGAGGTGTGTTTAGTAATTCCATCTTCTTTATAATTGCTTCAGAAATTAAGTTTACTTGTGAGCCACTATCAAATAAAGTATCAATCTTTTGACGCTTGGAAATAACTCTAACATGAAAAAGCTCATGTCTTTTCCTCTCATTTTCTTCACTATCAACAGTTTGTGTAGAATTACTAGTAGATGCTTTAGAATTTTTACCTTTCATACCTATAGCTGTGATTGTTGTTTCATCACCTGAGTCTGACCCAAAATATTTCTGAATAGAAGCCACAACCTTCTTCTTCTTGCAATTGAACTTCTTGGGTTTCAGCTTCGGATGCAAAGACCAACAATGTTCAAGTGAGTGCATGAAGGTTTGGATTTATGTACAACATTTGCCTTCCTCTCTTTCCATTTTCACTTCCTCTTTTCCTTGTTCTTGCTTGTAGTGGGTTTTGATGATCCCGCCATCTCTGGGTTCACATTCTTGCCTCTAGCCTCTAGATGTGTAGCCTGAACAGATACATCACCTATGCTAGTAGGGTTAAACATGAGAATGGTGTGCCTCAAATAACTATGCAGACCACCTATATACTTCAGCAAAGTTTCAGGTGAGTCTAAAGAAATGCCTAGAATCAAAGCTCTTTCTCTAAATTCCTGGGTATAACTTTGTACACTTTTCCCTTTTAATTGGTGAAGAGTTTTCCAACTCATCATAGCTTGTTGCATATAAGCTAGTGGGTAAAATTGTTTTTTAATGGCAGAAACAAATTCACACCAGGCAGAAAGAATTTTACCATGCTTCTTCAAATCCACTTGTGTCCTTCCTTCCCACCATACTAAGGTAGTTCCTCCAAGGCGTAGGCTGGCCAGCTAAATTTTACTCGTGTCTGAATCAATGTTGAGCACCCTGCATTACACGTCAATCTATCTTATCCAGTTGTCTAGCTTCTCAGCATTTAACTCTCCATCATAAATTGGAAAATCAAATTTAACATCTAACTTAATCAAAGATGTTTTCTTGTTTTTATTTTCAGGACTATTAGGAGGTGTAGGAGGATTTTCTCCTTTCCCTTTGCCCTCTAGGGCATCTAGAGAAGGTTCTTTAGATCCTTTGTCTTGTTTGGAGGCTGAAGTACTTTCACCTCTAGCTTTCTTCAATTCTTGATACATCTCTTCTACCATGGCTCTCATGGTCATGAAACTGTCCATGAACTGAGATTCGAATTCCAATGGAATCTCTTTTTCCATTTTCCTCCTAAGATAAATTCTTCCAATTTCTAGGTTAGCATCAACCAGTTCTCCTTTTCCTAATTTGAGCCTTGACCTAGTTAGCATTGAACAATCCAGCACAAGCTTGTCTAACCTTAGCAAACATAAGGCTTTGATACCACTTGATCCGAAAATGAGATCTTAACAATTAATAAGGTATTACGAACTCATGCACATGAATTTTCCTATGTTATTTTATGAAATGGATCGATAAGATTGCGAAATACATCGACAATGAAGTAGTAAAGAAGCATAATAGACAACACACATAAACACAATAGATTTATTAAGGAGTTCACCCAATACTCCTAGGCTACATCTCCTGGTCCAACCTTTAGTGGTGACCTCTCTATTATGTCTTCAAACATAGTTTTACAACAAAATGAGCTCAATTTGAGACTCAATACACAACAGATACAATATCAAGAGTTTGCTTGATCCTCTTAAGCCTCTCTGAGTACACAGACTCTCTTAATCACTTTTTGTCTCTTTTTTTGCTTTGTCATGGCACTACCTACCTCTATCTTCTATTTTCTATGGCTTTAAAGCCAAAATGCTCTGATTGTTCATTTTTTCTTCTTGGCTTTCTGTCTCCCAGCCTCTGTCTACTCGAATCCCTCTTATAGTGTTAAGAAATCATTACATAATGCATTAAGGGGAGGTGGCCACCTATCTTGCAATGGGTGAGTGCATCGGGCCTTCAAAATCCTTGAAATGGCCACTTTCTATTAACACAAAGAAATGCATTCAAACTGTGAAAATCTACCAAAATCACTGTTCATATGGACTTCAAATCTCCAGAATTCCAGTTTATACTCCTATCAAGTCCGCCTGACATCACTGTCGCAAGTCGCAATGTTCCTTGTTCCACGGTTTTCCCTTTGTATTTAAAAATACGTTAAAACATTGAAAATAATGTAAAAATGGCCTTGGATAGATTTGAAATGACATACAATAGACTTAAGGAACCCTTTCAGGTTTGGTTTATCGCATCGACACTTCATCCTTTGTATTTCGTTGAATAAACAAAATATGCAAATACAAAGGAAATGGCAATTTCCCGAAACTCAAATTACATATATATCAGCTATAATGTTATCGAGTCCGATAAATCACATCACATATATGTATATGCGTATAGCCTGCTCGTCTGTGTAGCTCTAATTGTGATATCGCGATGCGATTGATCACAATCACATATCGCAATAACCTCAGGCCATTGTAAGTGCTTCATTGTGGTTGCTAATTGTGATGTTGTGATGCAACATGGGTTGTCGATCTACGCACTTGATTGACGGTCCTCATTGACTCTACCGATCGCCATCGCAACATACATATGGTATGTTCCAATATCTTACATCTACCTTTGCCGATTGCGATTTGCCGATCCGATCTTGACCGTTGATCGGCCAAATCTAATGGCTACTATGCATTCACTGTTCAAACCTCCAATACTCTGTTTCCCACTATTTTCTCGTGTTTTTGCCTCCGGATAGTGTTTTTCTGCCATTCTAAGGGCTTTTCCCATGCGATTGTTTTGATCTTTTGATCATTTTTAAGAGATTTTGAAGACTTTGAGAGTGTCTAGGATCGATTTGGATCATAGGGAATAATAATGTTTTGGACTAAAATGTATTCTTCCCTAGTGGAGTCCCCACTATGTTCTTGTTCTGTATTTTTGAGGTTGAGGGAGTAAATACATTGGACAACATCAAACCACTTTTAAAGCCGGAATCTAACCCTGCCAACTTCAGAGAGGGATCTCTCTTTATGATTTATCTTGGCTTTTTAAATTGAACTTAGGCTAGTTATAATTATGCTTGGTTGTTTGTTTGAATTTGGTTGATTGATTGGTTGGTTGATATGATCAAATTACTTTCTTTCCATTGGGCTATGGAGTCAAATAAAGTCGAATGCTGCATAAAATGTTTAAAAGAGTAATCGCAAGGAAATCTAGTTACATCTACTAGAACTTTTAAAGTGAACTGTGAAATGAAGAAGCAGTGATTTCAGCGATGACTGAAAAGCATTTAACAAATCTTATTTTTCACATTTCCTGTTTTACAAATAGATTTTAATATGATTGACATGTAGAGAATACAATGAAAACAACAATTACAATAAGGAAATCATCACCAGTAAAGTGCAGCACAAGAATCCTGCGAATAGTATTTGTATTGATGACACTCTAGCAGTGTGGAAAAGGTAAAGTGCTTGACAAAAAAAATTACAATGATCAGGAACTGACCCTCAATAGCTTGAATGAATGAAGTATTTAAATAAAATTTCCAAAAATATTACAATCAATTCCACATTGACATGGAAATATATTATTCATTACAAAATAATTGAATTGACTAATATGACCAAAAGAGGTGAATTTGATGAAGTCTCCTAGTGGTGTGGTACTATTTTCGCGGAGAATAGTTGTTGAGTTGCCACGATTTGGGTGTTGTGCTGGGTGTAGTTGATATTTTCTTTAGCCCTGAAGTTCACATAATTTATCCCACCGCTCCTCATCTGGGATGGTGATTTTTTTTGCCTTGTTTTAGATCTCATCTACCTCAATATACTGATAAAATGTGGGTTTTACTACAAAAATATGCTTTATTTCATGCTAGATGAAACTCATGTTGTTGATAGATTCAAAAAAAACTCTCCCCATCACAACACCTTTAATGTGGGAAGACTTAGCGGTATCCTTTGAAATGTATTTAATATTATTCATATAAGCTTCCCCAGTCATTAGTTTGTCATTGATTACAAATAAACAAGGTAGACCCTTCTTGGTTAGTGCTTCTATTCTGGTGAAAAATTTGTTGACTGCTACCTCCAAACTGTGATATTTTTCTTTAAGTTGCACAATCAAATTCTTCTTTGTCATAACTTTCTTCACTTGTAATATTGTTTCTGTCTTATCATATACTCCCAAATCATCCAATTCATATATGTTTTTAGAATTGAGAAATTCAATGATGTTGTTGGCTATGGTAGGCATATCTCCCAACAGTGTCTTAATAGTGGAAATGGCCTAATTGGCTCTCTCAATCAACTCTTTACGCTCAAATATAATCTAGAAACGAGGCCATATTTCATCCATTGCTTCAATAATATTGTTCCAAATAATTTACTTTACTTGGGCTAGTGTGTGGCCAATAGAGGACTCGGTTGCAGATTTTCTCCATGCTTCTATCTGCTTTTATGCTCTCTGTAGCTTTGTTGCATGGGATGTTTCAATCCTTGTATTATGTTCTTGTAAAACATTAAATTGAGCTTGCAATCTTTTAATTTCTTCTATTTGGAGAGAGATATTATCCACTTCACTTGCCAACTGATCTATAGCAGTCCCTGCATCTATTGTAGAAGATGTATTTGTAGGAATTGTTGTAAGAGGTACAACTTGCAAAGGGAAAATAGCCATTCCAGAAACTTTCTCTTTTTCTTTGATTATTTTTTCCATTTCCGTTTTCATTTGTTTCAACTGTATATTCTACTCCATGATGAGTTTCATCATGTATGCCTTTTATGACTCTGTTTCTTCAATTTCCTTGGCTAGAGGACATTTTGTGGCTGGTAATTTCAACTACCTTAATTCTGCTATGTCAGTATTCTTCTTTATTATGATCTCTTTTGCAGTGTTGATAGTTGCAGGATCATATCCTACTATTAGAAAATTATATATTACAGAGAAATGGAACACATAAAATATTGCAAAAATATAAACATAGAACATGCATAAAACAAGAGAGACGCAGATATACATGGTTCACCCAATTTGGGCTATGTCCACAGAGAAACAACCAGTCCTTCCTTTTATATTACCCAACAAACTAAAGAGATATAACCTACAACAGATATGCTGGGATTCCTTCTTCTCTCTCGCTTAATCTCCTCTCTCTTTCTCACTCAGAATATAGATGTACATAGACGCAATACAATTCCCTCATATATAGTGAGGGGTTGCCTTCTAGGGAAACAAAAACCCTGAATTAAACATAATTTCTATCGTTAGATCTCCACCTAATGAACGTCCCAAATTGACTATGAAATTACAACATTTTACAATGCAATTTTACTTCTAGTTTTATCTTTGAGGGTTATGCCCCCAATCCCTGTCCCCCATGGACCCCCCTTGCAGTGTACATTTTACGAGCTATGTTGCCACTACATTACAAATTGCGGTCCAATGTTGTGATACCTCTAAATAAATAAGATAATTAGGCTCCACACCCAACAATCTCCCACTTGGAAATTGATTATAAAAACTCCACCACTGCTTCATTTGTTGGACAATGAATCCTCTTTGGACTTGGTTGTTTCTCATCTTCTTCATCATGAAGACCAATTGAAACTGAGCAGAATCTCAGCTTCTCCCTGGTTGCAAATTTTGTTAACATATTTGCACGATTTTGGCTAGTGTGTATCTTTTCCAACTTCAATTGTCCATCTTCAATTCTGACGATATGAAATGGTACTTGAGCTGTATATGTTTAGTATCGGAATGAAATGCGGAGTTCATTGCAAGATGTATAGCACTCTGGCTATCACTGTATAACCTCCCCAACTCCTACTTCTTGACCAATTCATCCAGAAACCTTTGTAACCAAATCATTTCTTTACTAGCCTTTGCAGCAGCAACATACTCTGCTTCCACTATAGTGTGCAACAACACTTTGCATTTTTGAAACCCAGCTGATAGTTGTTCCACCTACAATAAACACATACCTTGTTGTGATCCTCCTTTTATCTCTATCACCCACCATATCTACATCAACATATCCCTGTAGAGAAATGTTTGAACCACCAAAGCATAATGCTTGATTTGTGGTATCTCTCAAATACCTAAGAATCCACTTCACCACCATCCAATGTTCTTTTCTTGTATTATTCATGTACCTGCTTACAACTCCCACTGGATGTACAATATAAGGCCTTGTGTAGACCATTGCATACATTAAGCTTCCAACTTCTAATGCATATAGAACTTTAGACATAAGCCATTTCTTCCTGAGTCTTGGGAAACAACTCCTTACTTAGTTTGAAATGGCTAGCCAAAGGTGTACTAACTAGTTTTGCATTCTACATATTAAATCTTTTCAACTCCTTTTCTATGTACTCACTCTGAGACAATGTTAATTTTCGATTCTTCTTGACTCTAGTTATTCTCATACCAAGGATTTGTTTTGCATCACCCAAATTCTTCATTGCAAATGAGTTTGCTAGTTTTCTTTTGAGCACATTTATTCCTTGCATGTTAGAACCTGCAACAAGCATTTTATCTACAAACAATAATAATATAATATAACTGCCATCATTTTTCCTTTTGAAATAAACACAATGATCAAAGTGACATCTAGTATAACCTTGTGTAGACATAAACCTGTCAAATTTTAGATACCACTACCTTGGAGCGTGTTTTAAGCCATACAAGCTCTTTTTCAACCTATACACTAGTTTATCCTTCCCTTTCACCTCATATCCTTGTGGTTTCTGCACACATATCTCTTCCTCCAAATCCCCATGGAGAAAGGTTGTCTTTACATATAACTTCTCAAGATGCAAATCTTTAGCTGCTACTAGACTTAAAATAGTTCTGATTGAAGTCATTTTAACAACAGGAGAAAATATCTCATCAAAATCTATACCCTTTTTCTGTGCAAACCCTTTCACCACAAGTCTATATTTATACCTTTTTTTTCCTCCATCTTCTCCTTCAACCTATAAACCCATATATCCTGCAATGTTGTTTTACCTAAAAGAAACCTGACTAAGTCCCAAGTCTGGTTATGTGCTAAGGAGTCCATCTCTTCTTTCATGGCTTTCTCCCACTTCTTCTTGGTTTCTACTTGCACTGCTTCTTCATAGCATTTCGTTTCACCAGAATCAGTCAACAGTACATAAAATAATGAAGGAGAGTATCGTTCAGGGGGTCTACTTATCTTAGTAGATCTTCTAACACCACTTTTAGGTGTTTGAGGTCCTTATCGTTGTTGTGGTTGTTGTTCTAGTTGTTGATCATTATGATTTTCAGACACCATCACTTTTTTTCTGTGATCTCATCAAGTACGATGTATTCTTTGTTTTCTTTTTCGTGTTTCTTTTCCTACAGTTGATCCTTATACAAAACCTTTTCATTGAATATGACATCTCTGCTCCTAATTATTTTTTGTTTTTAATAATCATAAAAGAGATAACCAAAATCATTAACACCATATCCAATAAAGGTACATTTATCTCGTTTTGCCTCAAGCTTTTTTATATTTTCCTTATGAATGTGGAAAGGGCTTCACAACCAAAACCTTTTAAAAATGAGTATCTTACCTTTTTACCTATCCATGTCTCCTCTAGGATACCACCATCCAAGGAAATTGAAGGCCCTCTATTTATTATATAAACAATAGTATCTACAACATCTACCCAAAATTGTAAAGGCAATCCTGCATGCAATATCATGCACTTTGCATGCTCCATGATTGTCTTGTTCATCCTTTCTGACACACCGTTTTCTTGTGGTGTTCCTGGAACTATATTCTCTCTATGAATTCCATTCTCTAAACAATACTATTAGGATATTCCGACACATAGGAAATAGTTAAGTATAACTTGGTCTAGTGTAGAGTTAGGTAAAGTGTGTTTCTTTACTATGTACTTTTGTAACTTACAATTTGACGGTCACGATATGTAGTGATCTGATGGTTCATTCTCTCCTCAGTATTACCTACACTTGATCTGTGGCTTAAAACTGAATTAGTCCATGATCTCTATTTAAAGAGTATGGAGGGTCATTTGTAGGGGAACTATTCATGAGAGAAGCTTATGTAAATTTTCATTCTTTTATTAATAAACTGCTTGAAGTGGCCGCGTTAGCTCAGGCCATGGACTATTTCCCTCTTTGAGGGTTTTAACCACGTCAACAATATTGGTGTATTGATCTGTGATCTGTTTGTGAGCAGTGTCCTTTGGTGTTCTGTCTAAGGAACTTACCATGTAAATGTAGAAATCCTACCGCAGATCACCTAATAATGCAATATACTAAAGCAAAATACTTGATATACTTCTACAAATAATTGTGTGGAAGTTTAATCGAATTGAGCAAGATCAATTGAACACATATAACTGATAAGAGGAAATCAAACACACATCAAATAGAAGAAATAACTCGAGGAAAGCCTCAACCTAAAACCCCAATTCTATATTATCATACAAGTGGAAATATAGTTCAAATTACAAAAAGAATCTGCTCACAAGCTATCCTTCTCCCTCTACAATCCTTCTGCTGCTCATAGACAATCAAATGCTTCTCACAAACCTTCTCCTCTACCCTCCAAGCCTCCTATTTCCTTGCGCATTTTTTCTTGGGCTCCAGTGCTTCCACAAGTGTGAATTCCCACCTCACACTGCTCACTTGGCTCAGAAATTATTGCACAAACCTGAAGGACATAAATCCTTCTCCATGGATGAATTTCCTTTATAGGAAAAATCCATCCAACTGATAGTACATTGTCCCTCCTTTGATCTCAACTGGGTCTGTATCTGAATTGACATGCATGAGTTATTCATGAGATAATATTTAGTTATCTGAAGTGCAACAGTTATATGCAAGCATGCATTAACTAATTGTACTCACATTAATTTAAACAAACTGTTTAAATCAATCTAACTGGACTTGACTCAATTAACTAAGTGAACTAATTACATGTAAAATTAGAACTCATCCTTATCTCTTTAACTGATGGATAAATTCCTGAATTAATAGAGAAATTGTTGCATGTCCTTACATAGACTTCATGTTTGATTTTTCACAACTAATTAACTCATGGTGAATTCATTAATTTATTTTCAAATAGCTCTTAAGCTCAAATTCGAATTTTACTCCACAATTTTAGTCCAAGGACTGACTAAAATTGGAATCTATCTCGAACTGCTAAAAATAGCAATGTTATTTTTAACACTTCCATTTTTCATTCCCTGTTGCTCAATCCAGCACTGGTACCCAAATTGTTATTTATAGCAATCCTATTCTTAACACTTCTATTTTTATCATTTCTTGTTGCCATTTTCAACACTCCCTCTCAACAAGAAAGGAATTCAAATTGAACCCAATCCTATACCTTTGGAATGTTCTCCATGCAACACTTCTCCCAAGTGTGGATGCTCTAGCAACTCTAGAAACAAAAAAAAACTCCCAACTAACCTCTCTGTTGGGCTAGAAACATACTCTGATGCTGAAGCTCTATCTGTCACTGACAAGTGCTCCCTCTCTGACCTCTGAGTTACTGCAACACTCCATACATCTCGCACCATTTCACACCTCTTTGTGCCATCCTGCAATTGTGCAACACTCCTGCACCTCTCGCATTATTGCAACTTGCTAGCTCTACACTGTCTTGGGATTCATCCACTATAGCTCTCTATGTTTCTCCATCTGAATTTGTCTCTACCCATTCAGCCATTCCTACTACTCCTCGTCAAGGCTACTATAGCAAAGTTGAATCAAAGAGGTTGGGTACCTTAAGGATCCTGCCCCTATTCTAGCCTTCTTGGGATTGTCACTCCACATCGCCCCACCTCCTACCTGGAGGTATGGATGCATGTGATCCCTCTCCCCACTTGGCTCGAAATTCCCCCCTACTGGAGCTCTCTGCATGAGTAGATGTCTCCACTTGATCTCCTCTCGGATTCTCTATTTGTGGCTGCTCCACAACCCCCTAAAGTTGTTTCACCAATTGTGGCTCCTCCACAATTGTCTGAGACTTATTCTCATGCTGCATGTTGAGAGGTAATTTACTCTCCCGCTCAACCACAAGGTATCTAACCTTTTCCTTGCTCCTCAATGCTTTGCATGCATCTTGTAGCTCAAGTGCATACAGGTTCTTTGCTAGAACACAAATCTATTTCATATTTCCCACCATCATGATTTTTTTTGGAAAAAGAGCTGATTTTAAATCAGCGATATCTCCCTCATCCGAACTCCGATTTAGACATTTTTTTTTTGAATTTGGGTATTTTTTCGCAAGGAATCCAAGTATGCTATTTGTTTTTGAAAATTTTGTAAATAAGTTTTCATGTCTTCTCCGTAAACTCTCGGCCCAAAACTCAAAACTTTGAAATCTCCTCTCAGTATACTGTTCTCTCCTTTGATCACCTTTGCTCTGATACCATGTAGAAATTCTATCGTAGATCACCTAATAATGCAATATACTAAAGCAAAATACTTGATCTACTTCTACAAAAAATTATGTGGAAGCTTAATCGAATTGAGCAAGATCAATTGGACACATATAACTGATAAGAAGAAATGAAACACATATAACACGGAAGAAATAACCTGAGGAAAGCCTTAGACTAAAACACCAATTCTGTATTATCATACAATTGGAAATATAGTCTGGATTACAAAAAGAATTAGCTCAAAAGTTAGCCTGCTCTCTCTGCAATCCCTCTGCTGCTCATAGATAGTTGTAGGCTTATCACAAACCTTCTCCTCTGCCCTCCAAGCCTCCTACTTCCTTGCATAGTTTTTCCTATGGTCCAGTGCTTCCACAATTGTGAATTCCCACCTCATACTGCTCACTTGGCTGAAAATCATTGCACAAACCTAAAGGAGATAAATCCTTCTCCATGGATGAGTTTCCTTTATAGGAAAAATCCATCCAACTGATAGTACAATGTCCCTCCTTTGATCTCAACTAGGTCTCTGTCTGAACTGACATGCATGAGTTATTCATGAGAGAATATTCAGTTATCTGAAGTGAAGTAGTTATATGCAAGCATGCATTAACTAAATGAACTCACATTAATTTAAACAAACTGTTTAAATCAATATAACTAGGCTTGACTTAGTTAACTGAGCCAACTAATTACATCTCAGATTTGAAGTCATCCTTATCTCTTTAACTGATGGATAAGTTTCTCAATTAATGGAGAAATTGTTGCATGTCCTCGCATAGGCTTCGTGTTTGATTTTTCACAACTAATTAACTCATGGGGAATTAATTAATTTATTTTCAAATAGCTATTAAGTTCAAATTCAAGTTTTACTTCACAATTTTAGTCCAGGTACTAACTAAAATTGGAATCTTTCTCGAACTGCTAAAAACAACAATGCTATTTTTAGCACTTCCATTTTTCATTCCCTGTTGCTCAATCCAGCACTGGTACCCAAACTGCTATTTATAGCAGTGCTATTTTTAACACTTCTATTTTTAGCATTTCTTATTGCCATTTTCAACAGTAAATTCCTACATGTTATTAGAGCTATTTGAGGGTTGCATCCGTTAGTGATCCAAATCTGAAGTCAGCAGAACTGCACCTGATTGTCATTTCCTAGATCTACTGTTACTGACTGCTTTCAGGCTGAGAGGACTGCTCTATTGTGTTAGGAGCATATGTTCCAGTGAGGAAACCTTTTCATTTTTTTAGTTTCAGTCTTTGAAGCCTTCCTCCAATGATCAAACATGCTCTTACAAAGTGATTTTAAGGTGTCAAAGTCAAATTTTGTCATTTTAGTGATTCTTCAAGTAAAATTTGGTCACTAGGTATTAGGTCTAGGATTTGTTTTCACTCCTTTCAAAGTTTTCCAAGTGTCAGTTCATGTGACCATTCGAATGAGTGTACCATCATTCAAAGAGTTTTCATCATCATTTCAGGTTCCAATGTGTCATTTTACACCTTGTTTGTCCATAATAGTCCAAGGAAGAAAAAACTCCTTCACTTTTTACATAGGTGTCATGGTTTTAGAGAAATGTCAAAAATAAAGTTGCCTCAGGAGGGTTGCTGCACCTCTATAGTGGCCTTGGTAAAATCAAGATTTCTCCTATGTTGGTTAGCCAAATGACTTTATTGATGATTTAAATGATATCTTGACAGAGATATATTTCTAATGAGCTGTCATGAGCTCAATTTTGAGTTGAGGAAGACCTTCAAAAGTTGATTGCAATATAACTCTCCATTTAGGCAGCCTCATTTTGCACATTTTGACCAGTCTTGGGAGATTGGAGTTTTGATAGGGCAAATGAACTGAAAATTGGAAAATTCAAGATATTATAGAAAGTATACCCAATCTTATTTCCAGCAAGCTATCACACATGCAATTTTGACACCTGGAAGACCTTCAAAACTGGTCTACAAAAAGGCACTACGCACTTGTAAGCTCGCGTTGCGCACCTGTTGGGTTCTGCCAATGTCAAATTACATTGGTGTTGCGCATTAAATTGGCATTGTGCACCTGTTGGGGAAGGAAAAAAAACTTCAAATTATTCATCAAAACACCTTCAGAGCTCTTTAATGATTCTTCCAAGTAAGTACATTCATCCACCTTGCTGAATAAGATTTGTTGCTTGGTTTATTGAGTTATGTGATCTCATCTAAAGCAGTTGTCTTTGAATTTCTTCTCAAAAAACCCTAAACTGATCACTAAATCACCTCTCATAAGTTGTAAAACATCTATTGTTGCTCTCCGATTCCATTTTCCACCTACTTTCCTAAGTCCCCTCCCCTATCCCCAATTCATTAGAGCTCATTTCCCAAACCTGTACCCTCCATATAAAACCCTAGCCCCATACATTATGCCCAAACCCTAATACCCAAATCCTACATCTTCACTACTCCTAATTCCATATCAAACCCTTATCCTACATTCTAAGACCCTATTCACTCCCCTCATTCCCCTCATTCCCTAAAACCTCCAAACCTCCACTCCCTCAAGCACCCATACACCTCACTCATCTTATCTTTTAAAATCTCTTCATACTCATCTTGTCCCCACCTCATCCCTTCATTTCTCATCAGCTACTACATCATTAAAACCTATGGAGAGGGACCTTAGATATTTTCATCAGTGCCTCAAGAGGAAGGAGGACCTTCAGGACAGCAGGAGGTCAAAGAGACTGAGACCACAGGAGTGCTTGTGTTTGTCACTTATGAGAGAGGCACAATGAGTCTTTTTGCTACTGCTAGGCAGGTACTATCCCCACCAGGGGAGGGGTCTCACCTTCTTCACTAGATCACAGGAAAATGATATCTGCACCAAGGGTGGAACGGGCTTTACCTTCTTCTCCGGCTATATAGGTTGGCCATCAATCAAAGAGCAGAGAAAAAGGGAAATAGAAGATGCATGACGAGGACCCTATTGAAGGGCAAGAGAAAGATTTTTCTTTGGTTGATCATGAGGACATTGAATTGAGTTCTCAAGGCTCAAGGATTAAAGACATGATTATCAAAGAGAAGGAGGCTGAAATACAAGCCTTATCAGTTAACCTTGAGAGAGCTAAATGGGTCATTAGCTACCTTGAGCAATAAAACAAGCAACTTACCAACAAACAAGACCTCATGGAGCTACAAATCATCAAAGAAAACCGGCAGAGGGCGAAGAAGGCAAAGGTCAAGTTGACCTCCATTGAACAAGAGATAGAGAATGACCCGGAGTCTTTGTTGGATAAGGTGAACATGCACTTGGAGAGGTTGCTTGAGAAGGTAAACAAAGAGAAGAAAATGCTTCATCACTTGGCCTACCACTACCTAGCTTGGAACAAGATTTGCAATGCAAGGACAAAGAAACTAAAAGCCAAGCTAAGAAGAGTTTGGAGGAACAAGAAAGAGCAAGATAAACTCAAAATATTGGCTGAAGCATCATTCGGTCAACAAAGAACCTAACAAGGATCCCTCATGCCAAATTTCAAGAAATGTTGAGAAATGTTTGTCATTTATGAATTTTGAAATTAGTAAAACAGGTTTTTCCAATAAGTGTGGCACTGCGCTTTTGATGGGGACCTCCATTTGAAAAATGGCTTACATTTTTGGAATCAGCATGGAAAAATATGAAATCCCATAAATATTCAGAAATGTTGAATACGGTCTTAGCCTCTGAAAGGGCAAAAACCCCTAAAAAGTGTCCTCTCTACCACTTTTTTGCCACACAGGAAGCAGTCTTGGGAGAATCAACATTTGGAGGGGAAAATGACCTCCACATCAGGAAATTCAAATTTTTCTAGAAACTAGATAGGTAGGGCTTTCCAACAAGCCATCTTGGGCCTAATTTGGATGAGTGGAAGACCTTCAAAATGACCTCTGAAGTGGTGTTGTGAATTAAATTTTTGGCACTGCGCATTAAATGAATTTTGCCAGTTTTTGCTAGAAAAGCCAAATTTTGCCTAGTTTTTTCTACAATTGAATTTTTCTTTCTCTCTTGGTGAGATTAGCATGGTAAATGATGTAACTTGATGTAATTATGGATGTGAAATAGTTAATATGGTAGATACATGAAGTCAAAGGGGGGTTTGAGTTGAACGAATTGGTTTCCTTGGTTTTAGAGGCAAGTTGTTCCACTGCCTACTTTTGTGTTCCTGGTTTAGATATGGTTGAAACCACCTCTTTTCTCATGGATTTGAATCCTGATGGATGTGTTTGATGGTTTTGAGGTCTATATGATGTCTTTTTTCAGTCATTTGCAAGGGTTGGACTCTTGTGGAAGCTCTGAACTCTATTGTATGTCTCTACAGCAGTTTGTCATGGAATAAAACCAGGTTTCACAACTATTTTTGTGGGATTCTTGTGACAGTGAGTTTACGTATTGTTTCTTCTTTGTAATGAGTTTTTATTATGTCTTATATGTATCTAGATCTATATTTCTCTTCTAAAACTAAATGAATCAAGGTGAATGGACAAAATACACTGTTGTGCTTTGTCTTGGCAATGCATTTGGCTTTCAATATTTTCAACTGTTTGAGGAGGACTCATAGTTTCTTTATGCCCTCCTTAACTCCTCAACTATCTTAAACTACCATCTTAATCCATTTCTAGTACATAAACCATTGTCTATCTCGCCCCACAGAACATGACTATATCCCTGAGTTGATTTCCCGGACCCAATCTGCCTTCTCTAATTGGTCCAACAAACAAAACCTAAAATCAACCAAAATCCTTTTGAGATACTATACCTCGCCTAAAATCTATATTCAACTCAGTCATCTCAAGTCATAATTGCAACCATCCTACTGAGATTGATAAGGAGAGAGCCCTCTCCTGACCTAGTAA
Source organism: Pinus taeda (assembly GCA_000404065.3). Lineage (NCBI taxonomy): Eukaryota > Viridiplantae > Streptophyta > Pinopsida > Pinales > Pinaceae > Pinus > Pinus taeda. The sequence continues at coordinate 418,404 of APFE030173444.1, read as the reverse complement.
GGCTAGCTACTAGGTTAAGAGTGGTTTGTGGCTATCCTAGGATTGCCTCCCTTCAGCTCGAGGTTGATCTAGGCTCTAACATAGTGTTGACCATATTGGGAAATGTAGTTTTATGTTCCTTAGCAAAATGTATTAAGTTCAGATCTAATTGTTGATGGTGGACAACGATCAGAGACCAGAAGGCTGAAATCATTCACCTAATGATTCTAAATTAGTTTGGAGATTAGATCCAAGGACTCCACTGGAGGATGAACCTGACGAGCAGAAACATGAAAGGACAATATGGAAATATCAGGTGTTCAAGTTAGAATTTCATGCAAGACATTATGTTCTTTTTTATAAATTATTTCTTCTCATTTCCTAAGAATTTCATTAAGGTTTTACAAAGTATATTGTGTTCGAGAAAAGATCCTAGATCTATAGTTCATTTTTTCCCTTTGAATATTGTACATACCAAATATTTGCATTCCTTTGATCTTGATCAAGACCTTTTTTTCTGAATTTTGTGATGACCATCTTCAAACTGATGATCCTAAAGAGACCAAGACTGGTTTTACACCTTCTGTACATACTCCTACACCTTGTAAAATACCAGATCGATACAAACCTTTGATTTTACCTCCTATATTCCATGCTTCCCCTAAAAATAATTACCTCTATCTACCAAGATTTGATGGTGACTGTGACGACATTACTGAAACGACAGCCAGGGCAGACAGTGCCACAATTTTCTGTCAAGCTTAACCAAGTCTAGTTTTCAATGCCAGTTAATATAAAGAGGAGCCTCCTCCTGGATCCGATCTCTTGCACTACTGGAAAGCCTTTGATCCAGAAATCGAGTTTCAACTGAGGGAAAGGAACCTTGAAACACTTGAAGAGATGCAGAATAGTGCAGTACATGTAGAGGCTAATTTGTTGATCAGAATGGCAAAGTTGAAGGAAGAAGAGATGAAGAACATAGATCCAAAGGAATTGACATCTTTAGAGGTAAAACTCGACATTTTGGTAAGTGTAGTGGAAGAGATGATCCAAAATATCACCACAAGGAATGAGTATGATGTTCAAGGGCATGGCTCACTGATTGAAGAAGAACACGTGGCTAATCCAAAACATTTTATTTCTTATCCCACCTATCATAAATCTAATAATGACTATTTTATAAATCATCTTGGAGAAGAGAGATCTGTTGATCTGACATGTATGCTTGATGATGTGTTTTATACTGATGATTTGCCTAAGTTTCCTCAGTATGACGATGATGATTATGTTCTCCAAACAAAAGCTAGTCTTGCAGACAAATCAGCAGTTGGTTTTTGGGAGGAGGAAGTTCACTTTCAGCTCAAATATAGTGATCAACTGTTGTATATCAGCTATGGAAATGAGGAGGAAAGTGCAAAAAATTTTGAAGTAAGTGAAGGATCTTTCCCCTTTTGTTTTGATTCGTTTCAGATCATCAGAGACAACTTTCATGCAATGAGAAATCAACCATCGATAAGTTTTGATTTGGAGCATCTTGAGGGAAAAGAAATCCTTGTTCAAGACTTCTCATATCCAGATTTGCAGCTTTCGAATGCCATTGATTGTCAGGTTGTAGATGAAGACTTTGAAGCTAGAACATATGATCAAATGATGCAAGATGATTATGTACCTTTCTGTTTTGAGTCATTTGAGCTTTTGAAGGGAAATTTGCATAGTGTATCTTCAAATGAGTAGCCTGTAGAAAATCATGCAATCTAATTAGAACCAATAGAAAATGGGTTACAACAATATTTTCAAGTTTTTCATGATCCAATAGCTGATGTGTTCGATGATGTCTGTAGTCAAAGCTTTTCTCCATTAGCTAATTGTTAGCTTGAAACAAGTATTTATATAAACTTGATCTAGCAACCATTTTCTTTGTCATTATCAACAGGAGTCTCGTCACAAAGCTCAAACGAAATTTTGAATTCATGGTATGAGGAGAAGCAAAGAAATCCATTGGATGAGCTAAGTACTAGTGCTCATGAATTTCAAGATCCTTATGCAGTGTTTTTGGAGTCGGATAGAGAATCCATATTATTTTCTTGGGGGTTGCCTTTCATTAGTTCTCTCTTGTTGTTCATAAGGAAGCACTTGTGGAGAATGCAAACAACAGACAAAATACTTATTTGGTTGCATTGGTTGTTTCATTTCACTTGATCAGGTGATGAATGGAACAGTTAGAGTAGGTTTTATTGAATAAGATCCATTTTTGAGCATATTTTCCAGTTTGTTAGTTGTGTTTTAGTATTGGGTCAGTTTCAAGTCAGTTTGTGTCTTTGAGTCATCAGTATTCAATCATGTAATTTCAGCTTGAGTTTATTGACCCCATATTGCCCAATGGATGAGGCATTGGTTTCCTTTCCCAAAGATCTGTGGTTCTTGGCACCTCCAAGTAGCTACCATCCCCATTGGATCCAATGTTAGTTTTAGTCTTTGAGGCCTTCCTCCAGTGATCAAGCATGCTCTTACAAAGTGATTTTAAGGTGTTAAAATCAAATTTTGTCATTTCAGTGAGTCTCCAAGTAAAATTTGGTCACTAGGTATTAGGTTTAGGATTTGTTTTCACGCCTTTCAAAGTTTTCCAAGTGTTAGCTCAGGTCACCATATGACTGAGTGTACCATCATTCAAATAGTTTTCATCATCATTTCAGGTTCCAATGCGTCATTTGACACCTTGTTTGTGCTTTAGTTGCGCTCAGGTAAGACACATTTCCCTCTTCTAGGGTTTTTGTTTCTAAGCAAGAAAAAATGAATTTGGAAAAAGTGAGAGAGGTTTTTGTCCATAATAGGCAAAGGAAGAAAAACCTCCTTCACTTTTTACACAGGTGCCATGGTTTTTGAGAAATTTCAAAAATAACGTTTCCTTAGGAGGGTTGCTGCACCTCTGGAGTGGCCTTGGGAAAATCAAGATTTTTCTTAGCTTGGTTGGCCAAATGAATTTTTTGATGATTAATTTATATATAGACATAGATATATTTCTAATGATCTATCATGAGCTCAATTTGGAATTGATAAATACCTTCAAAAGTTGACTGCAACAACACTCTACATTTAGGAAACCTCATTTTTCACATTTTGACTAGTCTTGGCATATTAGACCTTTGATGGGGAAAATGAACTCCAAATTAGAAAATTCAAGATGTTTTGGAAATTAGACTCAATACCATTTCCAACAAGCTATCACACGCCCAATTTGGACACCGGGAAGGCCTTTAAAACAGGTCTACAAAATGACACTGTGCACCTGTTAGCTGGCACTACACACCTGTTGGGTTCTGCCAATGTAAAATTACACTAGCGTTGTACATTAAATTGGCGCTTTGCAGCTATTGGGGAAGGCCAAAAGACTTAAAAATTTTCATCAAAGCACCTCCAGAGCTCTTTAATGATTCTTCCAAGTAAGTACAATCATCCACCTTACTAAAGAAGATTTGTTTCTTGGTTTATTGAGCTGTGTGGTCTCATCTAAAGCAAACCCTAGTTGTCTTTGAATTTCTTCTCAAAACCCTAAACTAATCACTAAATAACCTCTCATAAGTTGTAAAACATCTATTCTTTCTCTCCTATTCCATTTTTCACCTACTTTCTTAAGTCCTCTCCCCTATCCCAAATTCATTAGAGCTCATTTCCCAAAACCCTACCCTCCATAGAAAACCCTATCCCGATACACTATTCCCAAACCCTAACTCCGAAATCCTACATCATCACTACTCCTAATTCCCTATCAAACCATTATCCTACATTCTAAAACCCCATTCACTCCCCTCATTCCCCTCATTCCCTAAAACCTCAAAACCTCCACTCCCTCAAGCACTCACCATCCCCATACACCTCACTCATCTTATCTTTTAAAATCTCTTCATACTCATCTTGTCCCCACCTCATCCCTTAATTGCGCATTAGATACTACATCATTAAAACCTATGGAGAGGGACCTCAGATATTTTCATCAGTACCTCAGGAGGAAGGAGGACCTTCAGGATAGCAAGATGTCAAAGAGACTGAGACCACATGAGTGCCAGTGTTTGTCACTTATGAGAGAGGCACAAGGAGTCTTTTTGTTGCTGCCAGGTGAGTACTATCTCCACCAGGGGAGGGGTCTCGCCTTCTTCACTAGATCTCAGGAAAATGCTATCTCCACTAGGGTTGGAAGGGGATCTGCCTTCTTCTCTAGCTATACAGGTTGGCGAGCAGTCAAAGAGCAAAGACAAAGCGAAAAAAAAGATGCATTAGGAGGGCCCTACTAAAGGGCAAGAGAAAGATGTTGTTTTGGTTGATCATGAGGACATTGAATTGGGTTCTCAAGGCTCAAGGATTAAAGACATGATTATCAAAGAGAAGGAGGCTGAAATACAAGCCTTATCAGTTAACCTTGAGAGAGCTAAATCGATTATTAGCTACCTTGAGCAAGAAAGCAAGAAACTTACCAACAAACAAGACCTCATGGAGCTACAAATCATCAAACAAAATCGGCAGAGGGCCAAGAAGGCAAAGGTCAAGTTGACCTCCATTGAACAAGAGATAGAGAATGTCCGGGAGTCTTTGTTGGAGAAGGTGAACATGCACTTGGAGAGGTTGCTTGAGAAGGCAAACAAAGAGAAGAAAATGCTTCATCACTTAGCCTACCACTACCTAGCCTAGAACAAGATTTGCAATGCAAGGACAAAGAAGCTAAAAGCCAAGCTAAAAAGAGTTTGGAGGAACAAGAAAGAGTAAGATAAACTCAAAATCTTGGTTGAAGCATCATTCGATCAACAAAGCACCTAACAAGGATCCCTCATGCCGAATTTCAAGAAATTTTGAGCAATTTTTGTCATTTATGAATTTTGAAATTAGAAAAATAGGTTTTTCCAATAGGTCTGCTCTTTTGATGGGGACCTCCATTTGCAAAATGCCTTACATTTTTGGGATCAGCATGGAAAAATATGAAATCCCATAAATATTGAGAAATTTTGGATAAGGTCTTGGCTTCCAAAAGGGCAAAAGACACCTAAAAAGTGCCCTCTCTGCCACTTCTTTGCCACACAGGAAGCAATCTTGGGAGAATCAACTTTTGGAGGGGCAAATGACCTCCAAATCAGGAAATTCAAATTGTTCCAGAAACTAGACAGGTAGGGCTTTCCAACAAGACATATTGAGCCTGATGTGGATAATTTTAAGACCATGAAAATGACCTTTGAAGTGGTGCCACGCATTAAATTTCTAGCACTGCGCATGAAATGAATTTTGCGAGTTTTTGCAAGAAAAGCCAAATTTTGCCTAGTTTTCTCTATAGTTGACTTTTTCTTGCTCTCTTGGTGAAATTAGCATGGTAAATGATGTAAATTGATGTAATTATGGATGTGCAACACTTAATATGGTAGATACATCAAGTCAAAGGTGGTTTTGAGTTGAATGAATTGGTTTCCTTGGTTTTAGAGGCAAGTTGTTCCACTGTCTACTTTTGTGTTCCTACTTTAGATATGGTTGAAATCACCCATTTTCTCATGGAATCGACCCTTGATGGAGATCTTAGATGGTTTTGAGGTCTATATGATGTCTTTTTTTAGTCATTTTCAAGGGTTGGACTTTTGTGGAAGCTCTGAACTCTATTGTATATCTCTACAATAGTTTGGCAAGGAATAAAACCAGGTTTCGTAGCTATTTTTGTGGGATTCTTGTGATAGTGAGTTTATGTATTGTTTCTTCTTTGTAATGAGTTTTTCTTATGTTTTATATGTATCCAAATCTATCTTTCTCTTCTAAAACTAAATGAGTCAAGGTGAATGGACAAAATACACTGTTGTGCTTTGTCTTGGGAATGCATTTGGCTTTCAATGTTTTCAACTGTTTGAAGAGGACTCATAGTTTCTTTATGCCCTCCTTAACTCCTTATTCGTCTTAAACTACCATCTTAATCCATTTCTACTACATAGACCCTTGTCTACCTCGCCCCACAGAACATGATTGTATCCCTGAGTTGATTTCCGAGACCCAATCTGCCTTCTCCAATTGATCGAGCAAACAAAACCTAAAATAAACCAAAATCCTTTTGAGCTGCTATACCTAGCCTAAAATCTATATTCAACTCAGTCATCTCAAGTCATGATTGCAACCATCCTAACTGAGATGGACAAGGAGAGATCCCTCTTCTGACCTGGTAGGGCTAGCTACCACGTTAAGCGTGGTTTGTGGTTATCCTAGGATTGCCTCCCTTCCACCTGAGGTCGATCTAGGTTGTAACATATTTCATGCAAAAAGGTTTCCGGTAGCCCTAGCTACATCATTTTTAATATATGGAGGTATACAATGTTTATTTGTAGTTTTTAGTTATTTTCTCTCTGTTTATTTTGGTTTATTTAGCTATATGTTTTATATTACCAGATCTATACCTTTCATTTATGCATATGCTCTTTGAACCGCGACTCTGTGTGATCTGGGTAAATCAGAAATAGAAAGGAAGGATTTTTTTCATGCATATGCTCTTTTCTACCGCGCCTTAGTGTGATCTCAGAAAATCATAAAACATTAAGGAAAATATTTAGTTTCTTGGTAAAGCTAACTTCAAGCTGTAAGGTTTCTTTTTTCTTGTATGTCCATGTTTGGTTTTATGTTTTTTGTTTTGTAGGAAAAGAAAGAGATTTCTCAAGTAAGCATGCATCCCAAGGCTTCAGTGACTAAAAAAAACAAAAATAAAAACAGAAACAAAACCCCCCTTCATCTTTTCCAAAAATTACTAACCTTTTAATCTAGCTCACTTGGTTCAAAGTTACTTTATGAGAATAGAGGTCTTGAGTTCAAGTCTTTCTCCTTGTTGAGCTAATTAGACTAAGTTTGGAAAGGGGGAAGATTTCTTTTAAATATAACATTATCATTCATTTCCACACATTCCCACACTTCGTCGGCATTTTCAACAACTTTTCTTCAAAGAGCTATAACTTCTTCATCCGGAAGCCATTTTCAGAGCCATTTTTTTTAATCAGCCTAATTTTTCAAGATCTTTCCATTTGAACACTTAGCTTCAACATCTATAACTTCATTTTCTATTAAAATGGAAAGTCCATGCCAAGTTATTGTTGACAACACCAACTACTTCCAATGGTGGTCCTACAATGTGGATTTACTTAGAGGTAAAGGTCTTTACATAATAGCGTCATGCCAAGAAACCAAACTAAAAGATGAAGATAAGGTAGGAAAATGGGAAAATAGACAAGATCAAGCACATGGTTTGATAGGATGTCTATTTCTCTAGACCTTAGATTCCATATCGCAGAACTTGAAACTCCTAATGAAGCAATGAAACAGATCACTAAAGTTTTTGGAATTAAAAATGAACTTAGAGCCCATCAACTTGAAAATGAGTTGCTTATATTGGACCCCAATAATTTTTCTTCCATTGAAGATTTTCTTTCCAAGTCCAAGACCCTTAGACTTCTCTTGGAATGTGTTAAGGTTAAGAAAGAAGATGGTAACCTTATCTGTTCCATTCTTACTAAGTTTGGACCAACCTACTCTATGTTTGTTTCCACCATCTATTCTACAAGAGAAGCCTTCATTTCTCAAGGACAAGACTACAAGTTCCCTTCCTTTGATTCCTTTTGTGATCCTTTAATAAAAGAACAAGAAAAACTCTTACACCTTGGTCTTCTTAATCTTGGAAACTCTTCTAAGAAAGTCTTAGCTGCCCAGCAACAACCAAATACAAAGAATCCTAAGAAGTCGTATCCTAAAAAGAATGATCCTAAACCAAACAACGATCCTAAGAAATTTCAACCTCAAAATGAAAAATCATTTCAACAAAATGATAAGGCAAATAAAAACAAACGAAAGAAGACTGATAGACATTGCCACTTTTGTAATCGACATGGCCACTTACAATCGAAATTCTTTAAGAAGATGGAAGCCTTGGAAGCAGCAATTAGGAAGCATAACATCCATCTCGAGCACTCTTCAACTTCAACTTCATCTTCAGGAATAACACTTTCTACATGTGGTTGTCAAACATCTCAGTCTGGATATCCACTAAATGTATCTTCTTCTTCTAATTCTAATGAGTGACTCATTGATTCTGGAGCTTCTGATGACATGGCCAAAAACAAAGCCATGTTTTCTTCTCTAAATGATTGTAACACCAAAAATATATATGTTGGTGATGATAGATCTCTTAGTGTTGTAGGGACTGGAACTGTTCATATAGACAATGGTCAATTTAATGTTGTGTTATGTGTTCCAACCTTATCCTACAACCTTCTATATGTATATTAGATAAGTCATTCAGGTGAAGGTAAAATTGTTGAATTTTCACCTCACAATGTTGTAATTAAGGACCTAAGAGATCCTAAACAGATTTTAGCTATTGGCATTATTGATGATTCTACAAGGTTGTATAAGTTTAACAACTTTGGGTAATTAAATCTTCCCTCAGTATTTGTTGCTCATAATGATGAAGTGAGAAAACTTTGGCATGAGTAATTTGGTCACTTAAACTATCGCTCCCTTCAGAATCTATGTAAAGAATATATGGTGACAGGTCCTCCAATTGTATCTTGCAGAGATGGTGTTTGTTTTGGATGTGTATTTGGAAAACATCATCATGATAGTTTTGAAAAACATACCTCTTGACACGCCTCAACCCCTTTACAGCTTGTGCATAGTGATTTATGTGGTCGACTTCTGGTTGTTTCATTCTTTGGCTACAAGTATTTCTTAACTTTAATTGATGATTTCTCCAAATGCACTTGTGTATACTTTTTAAAACTCAAGAGTGAAGTATTTAACATGTTCTTGGCCTTTAAAGCCTTTGTTGAAAAACAATCTGGACATCAAATTCTTAAGCTAAGATCTGATAATGGCAGAGAATATGTTAACAACAAATTCGTCAACTTTGCACTAATAATGAAATTTAAATGAAACATACTATTCCATATACTCCACAAAAAAATGGTGTAGCTGAAAGGAAGAATCACACCTTAAAAGAAATGGCTAATTGTTTGCTTCAATCTAAAGGACTTAGTCTTAATTTTTTGGGTCGAAGAAGTTAACTATGCAAATTACATAATAAATCACACTCCTACTAAGGTTTTAAAGAATATCACTCCAGAAGAAGCATGGAGCTCAATTAAACCATATGTAAGTCACTTTTGTGTTTTTGGAAGTGAAGCATGGGCCCATATTGTAGATGAGAAACATAAAGCTTTAGAACCTAAGAGTGAAAAATGTATTTTTGTTGGATATTCTGAAGATGTCAAAGGATATAGACTGATTCAACTTAAGTCCAAAAATGTTATCATTAGAAGAGATGTAAAGTTTTATGAAAATATATCGGCCTACGAGCCTAGTTCGGCAGATGTGCCACCCCTCACTATCTCTGCTACTTTTGAAAATATGCCTTCTTCAGCTAATGAAAGAGAGGATGAAAATCCTCCCCCACCTTCTCAGGATTCTCCTTCAGCTCCTTAGCTCCCAAAATGGGTCCATTCTACTCTGGATGTAGCAGGCGCTCTTGATGGTGATCCTACAAATCAACGTCGTTGTTATAGACATTTTTGGGCACTACAGCCCCAATCATAAATGTCCCTAAACTAAGGGATCCTAAGTCCCTAAAAGTGTTGCTTCACTACCTAAAGGAACAAGGTCAGTTGATTACATCATCTCCCAGAATTTCTCCACAGAAAACTTCTCAGAAATGGAAAAAACTAGACCATACAGAATGCCCAATGTAGAGGGTGCGATGCATACTACCTTCCCAGCGTAAAAGGTGCGATGCATACTGGATGGCCCCTCTATAGGGTGTGATGGGTGAGAATGGACAAATGGTAGAGACAGTTTGCGAGGTGGAGGATCATAGAATCTTCCAGAAACTTCTCCTCTGACACTTGCCTCTATTTTCGCCTAGGGATGAGTAAGAGATCATCAATATCCAAGTGGAATCAACAACTATCAGAGAGATGACACTAATCAAAACCCTATAAGCTGACTCACCCCCTTACAGTCATCTATATATGGATCCCTCATCACAGAGATCTAGAGGCTGAATCTTGTATCTTGTAGAGAAGTGTTGTTGGTTTCCTGGTGCAACTTCATAGTGTTGGGTGATCTAAGCTTTACTTGAGGTGAGGAAGGGCTTTCTTGCTAGAGGATGATGTTGGATCAGAACAATTGGTTGTAATCCTCTTGCTATTCTTGATATTAATAAATTTATTCAAGTTTTCCTCCACATTCTTGTATGTTTGATTGTATATGCATTTGTGTGGCCAATACATATCTCGTCCTGTGTTGTTTATGACTATAGATCTATGTTCTTCAATAGTATTATGTTGTTTTGATTCCACAGGTGCTCTTTGAAGCTGGGTAGATGAAGAAGAAGTGGCAAACATCTATCAGGAAGGAGAGGAACCAGGAAAGGAACCAAGCACAAGACTAAGGTTGGTGTCCTTTGTTCCCATCTTATCTATTTTTTATAAAGGAAAGTGAAAGTAGTCTTTACTTGTTTGTTTCTAAGATAGCTAACAGTCTTAGTGGGAATAATAGATCTAAGTGGACACTATTCCCAGTAAAAAAATGGAGACTCTGCTGGAGAGTGAATAGATTGATTGCTGGTCTATTTTGTTTGTTTTATAAACTTACAGATGAAGCCTGAAGTCAAGCTAGCTAGCCTTCGAACTGCATTTGCTATGGAAATGCATAGTAGATCAATGCTGCTTTAGTCTATCTCCAGGTTTTGTTTATAAATTAAACAATCAGTTTGCAAAAATTCTAATTGCCCTAGTGGTGGCTCTAGTAACCTCCTTAGATCAACCCCTGTGATTTATATTTACTGAACATCACTTACTCAGCCTAAATCCCTGAACTGAACTGCAAATTGTGATCAAAGACTGGATAAAATTCTCGCACTGGTACCATCATACCCTCTCTTCAAGGCAGTCTGTATGCATTGCACATCCCATGTGCAGTAGGTGAGATGCATACTGGATTCCCTGTGTGACAGGTGCGATGGTCAGGGAAGGATAATTTTACCTTCAGACTTTGTTTTTTCTTTACTCTTTTCAGTTCTATTCAGGAGTTTTGTTGTTTGTGATCAGTATATCTCTGTGGAAACCCCCTTCTCTTCCATCATTTCGCCTCTATTGTGCAAAGAACTGTAAGTGTTTTTATGTATTGTGTGCCATTTTCAGTTCTCTTTTACAAATAAGTAGCGTAATCAGACTGTTGTTTCTTAATCTGAAAGTGTCGCAAGTGTCATTTTCAGTCATAGAAGAGAATCCCATTGTTCTTGATAGTCGATTGTACTGTTACTCTTGTATATAATTTGAATTAGTAGTTTTTCAAGTGTCAAAAACAGTTTTCATTTCGAAATTGCAAATTGTCGTCCTTATCTTCACTTCATTTTGAAAAGAAATTTGTTAGTATTGTCGCTTTGGAAAATGATTCAGATTTTCACTTAGCGTTCTTCTTGTCATTCATACATTAAGAAGGCTGAAAAAAAATACATGCATGTGAATTTTCATTTAGACTGCTTGGTTTGATTTAGGACAGTGCATTTAGTGTGTGCTATGTGCTCTTTGTTGAAAGACCCTCAGTTCTCTTTCCTTAGTAGCTAGGATTTTCATTGTAAAAGAATATTAAATGATTGTTTATCATCTTAGACTGCATTTTAGGAATTGTATACATACATCATGCGGTGAACCTGAAAGGAAATTTTTTAAACAAGATCAACCATAAAATGAATTTAATGAACCTAAAAATGCTTTGGAACCTAACGCACAACATCTAGAAGTCTAGGCTAGAGATGTATTCCGGCATCGTAAAACCTGGTAACTATTGCTTTCATTGTTGGTTGGGTGATTCCTCCACTTTGAGATGACAAGTGCCAGTACGGACTTGTGCTCCCACGTACCGTCAAGTATATATTGGGTGACCACAATAGGCTATATCCTTTATCCTTAGGAAGCCGTGTCTGCCACCCTATCAATCGCAATGCACTGAACACAGCATTCGGGAAGATTGACTGCCGTACCGTAAAAAGTATTCTGCAGTTTTGCGATTGGTTTGGCAATCCATCTACCTAGACTTCCAGAGTAGTCTCTTTTGCTCCTTTTCAGACTCCTTAAAGGAAAAGGTCCATCTGAGCACTTGTCACTTCAGGCTCATTAAAAATCGAAGGTGACTAAAGTCATCTTTTGTTTTTTATCGACTCTTAAAAATTGAAAAAACAAGTTGTGTTAAAGCATCTAAAATTTATTTTAATTGGAATAACATCACAAGTTCCCTCGTTTGTCTTTAGGTTGAGAAAAATGGAGTCTACCAACCAAGGATTTCCACTTGGAGGAAATCCTAGTCCTTTCTCCTCTTAGGGAGATGTTGGTGCACCCCATATGGCCACATTGTCACTTCCAGGGTTGATGATTAGCTTGCCCGTATGGCTCTTCTCTACCTCTATCATTCAGAATACCGTAATTCCTGAACAATCAAGTCAGCAACTAGATTCTACTAGAGTTACACCCAACCTTCTACTTCATTCATTTCTCCCTCTCCTCCTTCCTCTTCGCTTGATGAATCTGGTAAAGCTAAAAATCAAGTAACTGAGAAGAAGAAGAAGCAGAAAGAGAAAAAGGAAAAGAAGAAGAAGGAGCCAAAAGCAAAAGGGGGCAACTATGCATCGTCTAGCGAAAATCCTCACACCGCACAATCTAAACCTAAATCTCCATGTGTCATTTGCAAAGGAGACCACTATCATCAAGATTTTCTTTGCATCCTCAGATCTTAAGGGACTGGTCTCTTCATATGCACAACCCGGTGTCGTCAACATCTGATGATCATGTTGAAAGTACACCATCAACTAGTGAAAGCGAAGTATCTGGACAGAAAAAGGAATCACAAATTTCCTTGTAAACTATGTGAAGTAGATCACGCCGTCCACCATTGTCCCTTCCTAAACAAAGCTAAAAGAGTTTTGGATGACCGTCCTGCTTCACCGCTATGACTCCCTCCTCGATATGAGAAACTCTTGCCAAGTCCATCACTGGTTGAAAATCTAGCTGGCACACCATTGTGGTCGGCGGAAGTGTCTATCATTGAAAATGAACCCTCTGAATCCATACCAGATGAAAGTCAAAAGGTTGAGGCGGCATTTGACCCGGTCTTGCCTTTAGAGGGTTCATCTCCAAATGATACCGTCAATGAAGAGAATGAGAACGACACAGTTCCAATTCTTTTCATAAACACAGACTCCGAAAAACTTGGGGGAGGTCTACCCATTCCTTTACCACAGGAAGGAAGTTCGTTAGAGTCGTATCCGGCCATCTATTCGGTCCCACCTCTAAGCAACCTAGTCGTTTCCTTCAATTGGAATCTACTAGGAAGACCCCGTTTACCAACTAGTGTACCATTCTGAATCATTGTACAAGCTTACAGAATGGTCATGGCTGGTACCATCATAGATGAAGGGGCTTTTGTGAGTATCCTTTCCTCAACTGCTTGGAAAGTGCTTCGTTCACCATCACTTCTGCCTGAAATGAGAAATCTACCAGCCTTTAACAAAGGAACTAGTCGACCACTAGGGATCCTTCCCAATGCGCCCATTACTTTGAGAACAAAAACCTTTCGCACGAATGTGATGGTAGTCCAAGGACCCTTAGATTATAATCTACTCCTTGGGCATGACTATATTTATCATGGGAGCCGTCGTCTTCTCACTCTTTAGAGTAATGTGTTTTCTGCATGAAGGCAAAATGGTCAAGCTCGTAGACCAGCTGTCATTCCCCGGCTCACACATAGCAAATAGTCAAATACCATCCCGAAATGGTCTTTTAACGCAAGGAATGTCTCATTGATCTCCAGTCCGTCCACTTTATGAGCGCGAGTGACTCGGGAGGATATGATTGAAACCCAGGGGGCATGCACCTTGGCCTACTTCGGCAGGGAAACTCTAGGTATAAAGTAGGTTTCCGTGGAGGAAAATGACTGATTCGACACTCATGCTTATAGGAAAAGGGAGTTAGACCAAAATAAGATTCCCTCGTCAAGGTTAGGAGGTTGGGATTTAGAACCACCCTGGTCCAGATGGACTAAGCCAGCAAGTGTTTCTATCTACAGTGTGGATGGAAACTATCTTGCAAATGCAGGAACTTCTATATGGTAACCTAGAAATTTTTCATTATACCTGGGGGCATGCAAACCTTTTTGAATGCAAGCGAAGAGCGACCATTTATTTTTTAAATTTGTATGTCCTCTAACCCTTTAAACTCGTAGGATTGGTCGTTTCCTAACTTGCATAAAGAAAGGATCTGGGGCAAAGCTTTGAAAGGTGCAAGCTCCATAAAAAATGGCATCTGAGATGAGATCCCCTTATTATATGACTGGCACGAGCAGTTTTTTTGCGGAGTTCAAGCTCGTTAAAAATTAAACATAATCAATGAGAAAATGTTTCCCCCAGTGTTTAAGCTCATTAAAAAATGAACCGATCTACAGTAAATAACCATTGGGAATGCATTATCATTAGCCTTCAAGCCTTGGTCGTGTTCTCATCATCACCTCCATCTTTTTAGCTGATCATATGCCTCCATTTGATTGTTTACCCTTTTTAGAAACATTTGCGAAGAGTGATTCTGCTAAATTCCAAACCTTACTTGGAATCAGCTGCCACCCGAAATCATCACTCGTTCCTCGAAAAAAGAGTCTCCTTTAAGCTCTTTTCAACTGACTCATAAAATATGAAAAGATTGCTGAGCAATTAGCCTCTCCGGCTCATTAATGTCATTAGAAGTGCTATCCCTCCTGTAGATTTTAATCTTTTTGGACTTGAGGGATTATTACACAAAAAGATCAAGTGCTTGTCTTATTTGGCTCGTTAAAACTATCGTAAAATTCATCCCTTTCATATTATTTTACGCTTTTTCAGACTTAAGGGATTATATGATGAAAAAGAATTATTGGAGTTTCCTTTCCATCTTTTTTCATACTCTAAAAGTGAAAAAGGACTGAGTTATCATTGCCGTTAAACTTGTTAAAACCAATAGCGACAAACTTGTCCAAATGGACGAGAACGAGTTTCACTGTCGCTAGGCTCATTAAAACATAGCGACGGGTTCGCTTGAAGGGCGGATTATTGAACAAGAATATGTTATCCTCCTCAAGCTTGACAAAAATAAAGAGGTACTCATCAGTAATGACTAGGGAAAATTTGGAAGAAAACTTGAAAAAAATTTATTGGTAGCAAGTCGCTCTTGAACATGACACTTTCACTCCGTTCGAGTTGGGTTGGGTTATTCCGTTCACTGGTCATATTACCATTGGTCCGTCACACCATCCATATTTGAGGTTAACGCTACTAATCCATCGTCAGTTTCACTGGTATGTTCAAGAGAAGTTTCTCAAAGAAGTAACCTGTGTCTCATCCGCTACAATACATTCACGCTCCATTCTTTCATGACCGCCTCCCTGAACCCTGTATCATCAGATCATTTTCACCTCCAAAATCATTTGTTCCATTCCATGTCATAGATGTGGGATTCATTAAGGCCCTCCTACGATGGGTCACTTCTTGTTAACATTAGGTCATTATCTAAGAAGTCAACCAAGGAAAAACCCCTTTCAGTACTTTGAAGCTTGCATGCCTCAATGGCAAGTTTCTCACTTTCGGCGACAGGTTTACATCAATGGCCTTCGACCGGAAGATTTTGCGTGGTGTTTGATGCCAAGTCCCTTTTTCACACCACGTGAATTGTACTGTAGTACCTTGAGGATCATTGTCATTATTGGTGATCCCTCTCGCGCTTGTTAATAGCTTACATCATTAGCTAGTAATCAGGCAATGTCTTTCCATGTTCGACTCCAGAACATTTTTCACATGGATCGACTTGTACTCCAAGTGAATATTGAATGAGTTTTGAAGACCCTGGATCAAGTTTCATCCATCCGGGCTGCGATATATTCAAGAATATGAAGACGTCAAATGTACATCATTACCGAATAGATGATCATCCAAATCAAAGGATGATGACTCCGTTCGAATCATCAGTCTGCTACACAGACAGTTGTCTAGCCTATGTACATGAGAATGAATTTATAAAGCTGAGCATGGGAATGCCCGCCTCAGCTAGATCATGAAAAATATTATGAAGATAATGTATTGTATTGTTATCTTATACAGGTTGGCTCCCAGCTCGAAAAAACTTCGGATCCTCATGGTAAAGCATTTCACCCAACATCAAAAGATTAACGACCTCATGCTTTAGGGGGAAACTATTATAGACATTTTTGGGCACTGCAGCCCCAATCATAAATATCCATAAACTAAGGGCTCCTAAGTCCCTAAAATTTTTGCTCCACTACCTAAAGGAACAAGGTCAGCTGAATACATCATCTCCCATAATTTCTCCACAGAAAACTGCTCAGAAATGGACAAAACTAGACCATACAGAATGCCCAATGTAGAGGGTGCGATGCATACTACCTTCCGAGTGTAAAAGGTGCAATGCATACTGGATGGCCCCTCTGTAGGGTGCGATGGGTGAGAATGGACAAATGGTAGAGATAGTTTGCGAGGTGGAGGATCAAAGAGTATTCCAGAAACTTCTCCTCTGACACTTGCCTCTCTGTTTTCACCAAGGGATGAGTAAGAGATCATCAATCTCCAAGTGGAATCAAGAACTATCTGAGAGAGGACACTAATCAAAACCCCAAAATCTGACTCACCCCCGTACAATAATCTATATATAGATCCCTCATCACAGAGATCTAGAGGCTAGAATATTGTATCTTGTAGAGAAGTGCTGTTGGTTTCCTGGTGTAACTTCATAGTGTTGGGTGAACTAAGCTTTACTTGAGGTGAAGAAGGGATTTTTTGTTGGAGGATGATGCTGGATCGGAACAATTGGTTGTAATCCTCTTTCTATTCTTGATATTAATAAAGCTATTCAAGTTTTCCTCCACATTCTTGTATGTTTGATTGTATATGCATTTGTGTGGTCAATACATATCTGGTCCTGTGTTGTTTATGACTATAGAGCTCTATTCTTCGATAGTATTATGCTACTTTGATTCCGCAGGTGCTCTTTGAAGCTGGGTAGACGAAGAAGAAGTGACAAACGTCTATCAAGGAGAGGAACCAGGCAAGGAACCAAGAGCAAGACTAAGATTGGTGTCCTTTGTTCCCCTCTTATCTATTTTTTATAAAGGAAAGCAAAAGTAGTCTTTACTTGTTTGTTTCTAATATAGCTACCAGTCTCAGTGGGAATAATAGCTCTAAGTGGACACTATTCCTGGTAACAGACATACAGGTTCTTAGTTCGATAAAGCCTCTTCTTTACTGGCTCTAGCTTCAATGAATTATGATCCTAACACATTTGCAGAAGCTTCGGGCCATCCAAATTGGGACGCAGCTATGAATGAAGAATATTGTTCATTATTGGCTAATGATACATGGGATCTTGTTCCTCTACCAAATGGACGAAAACTTGTTAGATGCAAATTGGTTTACAGAACCAAGTATGGACCAGATGGAAAAGTTGATAAACGTAAAGATCGTCTTGCTACTAAGGGTTTTTCACAAGTAGAAGGCATTGACTATACTGAAACCTTCTCCCATATTGCCAAAATGAACTCTATCTACCTTGTTCTTTCCCTTGTTGCCTCTTTCAAATGGGAAGTCCATCACATAGATGTTAAATATGCCTTCTTGCATGGGGACTTACATGAAGAAATCTATATGATTCAACCTACTAGCTTTATAAAAACAGACTCCAGCCTCATATTTTGGCTTAAGAAATCCCTTTATGGTATCAAGCAAGCTCCTCGGGCTTGGTATGCCAAAATGGATAGCTTTCTTTTAGAAATTGACTTTCTAGGTGTCATTCTGACGATACTGTCTACACCAGAAAGGTGGGCAAGTCTCTTATCGTTATTGTTCTTTATGTTAATGATCTTATCCATATGGGCAGTGATCCCAACCTTATAAACCATGTGAAGTCCAACATTAAAAAGAAGTTTGAAATGACAGGCTTAAGACACTTGCATTATTTTCTTGGTCTTCAAGTCTTGCAATCCAAGGAAGGTATTTCCCTTTTGCCAGTCCAAGTATGCTTGTGATCTTCTATGCCAATTTCACATGGAAGACTGTAAGCTAGCCCCTTCTCCCTTTCAGTCTAGAGCCAAACTTTCAGTCACTTTTACTTCCCCTAAATTTGATGCTACCTTATACTGTCAACTTCTAGGAAAACTTTTGTATCTAACCCATACTTGTCCTGAACTTTCCATTGTTGTTGGCCTTATTTCTCAGTTTATGCAAAACCCACATGAAATTCATTGGAAAGAAGCTAAAGAATACTTTGTTATGTTTGAGGTACAGTTTAGTTTGGGATTCATTACAATGCAGAAGCATCTCCTCTATTGGTTGGTTTCAATAATTCTGATTGGGTTTGTAACCCTGATGATTGGAAGTCTACTGTGGGTTATGTGTTCACTCTTGGTTCGAGACCTATTACATGGGCTTGCAAGAAACAAAGTTCCATTTCTCTTTCTTCAATAGAAGAAAAGTATAATGGTGCCATAGAAGCTAGTAAGGAAGCCCTGTGGCTTCGTTAGATCCTGTCAGAGTTTGTCTTTCAGCAGTATCATCTGACTACACTTTGGTGTGATAATCAAAGTGCCATTCAACTATGAAAAAATCTAGTCCAACATCAATGCAATAAACACATTAATCTACACATGTATTTCATCAGAAAGCTCATTCATGACCATGTTCTTGAAGTGCAATATTGTTCAACGGATGATCAAGTTGTAGACATCTTTACAAAGGCTCTCATAGAGGCGAAGTTTACTAAACTTCGATTTATGGTTGGAGTTCAGGAATTTCTCACTAAGGGGGGATAGGCTCTAATGCCTCCTTCCTTCTCCTGTTGTGTCATATTTGTACATCCTTCAATCCTATCCCAAGTTGCTCTTAAGGGGGGATGTTAGGATATTCCGACACATAGGAAATAGTTAACTATAACTTGGTCTAGTGTAGAGTTAGGTAATGTGTGTTTCTTTACTATGTACTTTTGTAATTTACAATCTGACGGTCACGATATGTAGTGATCCAATGGTTCATTCTCTCCTCGGTATTACCGACACTCGATCCATGGCTTAACACCTGATTGGTCCATGATATCTATTTAAATTGAATGGAGGGTCATTTGTAGAGGAATCGTTCAGAGAGAAGCTTATGTAAATTTTCATTCTTTTATTAATAAATTGCTTGAAGTGGCTGCATTGGCTCAAGTCGTGGACTCTTTCCCTCTTTGAGTGTTTTAGCCACATCAACAACACTGATGTATTGATCTATGATTTGTCTGTGAGCAGTGTCCTTTGGTGTTCTATGTGAGGAACTTACCCTGTAAATTCCTGCACCTATCAAACTCTTGGCTATAATATTCACCTCCATTGTCTAATCTAAGACACTTCAACCTTTTTCCTATCTCATTTTCAATCAAGACTTTCTATTTCTTGAAAGTATCAAAAACATCAGATTTATTTCGAATACAATAAAACCCGGTCATTCTAGTTGCATCCCATAATAATGAGAGCCACTGAGATATGATACCTGAGCAGGTCCCCATACATCTATGTACACAAGCTCTAATTTTTCACTCTTCTTTTCTTTCCCAACTTTGAGGAGTCTGACTATCTTTTGTTTTCCATAAATATAATTCTCACAAAATTTTAAATCAACATGCTTCAAACCTGCAACAAATTTCTTGAGTGAAGAATCTACATCCCCTTCTCACTCATGTGCCCAAGCTTTTGATGCCACAATGTCGTGTCTTCTCCTATAGATGTTAAAGCATTAAAAAAATTAAAAGTACCATTGCATAAATACAATGTAGCAACCTTTTCTCCTTTTGCTATTACAAGGGCTCCTTTAGTGACCTTCTAAGTTTTATTTGTAAAAATAGTTACACAACCTTCACCTCCCAACTACCCTAATGAAATTAGATTTTTCTTTAGATATGGAACATGCCTTACCTCCTTCAATATCCATTGATTTCCATTCTGTTGTTTTATGAAAACTATACCCATTCGAATGATTTTACAAGGTTTATCATCACCCAATCGAACCTGTCCAAAATCTCCTTGAACATAATCATGAAAATGTTTCCAATCAGGTGTGGCATCGAATGAGGCCCCTGAGTCTACCACTTAGGCATCAATAATATTTTCTAATGAAAGAATCAAAGAATCCTTTAACACATCACCTCTCACATTTGCTTCATGATTTTTTTTTGCTGCGCATCTCCTTCTTTTCCCTTCCGAGACTTGTAGTCTTTATTTAGGTATCCTTTCTTCCTACATTTCTAGCACATTATCCCCGATCTGGACTTGAATATACCATTCCTTGACTTACTGTGATATCTTGGGCTCTTTCCTCTATCCATTTTTCTTCCCCTAGTCTCTGCAGTCAAAACATTACCTAATGTCTCATTGAAGCTTTTCCGTCGCACTTCCCCACTAAGGATTGCACAGACAACATCATCAAACTTTAAAGTACTACATGCAGAGAGAAATTTACTAATTCCCATAACTAAACCATTCTAAATTTTTGGCAATGAGCATAGAAAAACAAAGCCCTAACATCATAATCAAAAGTTACCCCTATAGAACTTAACTGACTAGTAACTGTATTAAATTCATTTAAAAGATCAATAATAGATCCACCTTCTCACATTTTCATATTAAATAAATGCTTCATATGAAATAACTTATTTGAGGCTGAGGGGTTTTCATGTAGCTTGGACAATTCTAACATTAAACCCTCTATTGTCATTTCCTTTGAAATATTAAATGCTACCAATGCTGCTAGGAACAACTGTATTGTTCCAAGTGCCTTTCTGTCAAGAATATCCCATTTCGTGTTTGTCATACTCATCGACTTCCTTTCCTTTCCACTCAATGGTTGGTACAAATATTTCTAGTACAAATAATCTTTCATATGTATCTTCCATAGCTGGTAGTTTTGGGCGCAAAATGTTTTGACCCTAAAACTACCATCTTCTGCCATTGCTCCCACTCGAACTAGGAACCCTTCTCTCCTGCGCGTTTATCAGCCAAATACACCTTCGACTCTGATACCAGTTGTTAGAAAATTATATATTATAGAGAAATGGAACACATAAAGTATTGCAGAAATATAAACATATAACATGCATAAAACAAGAGAGAGATAGATATACATGGTTAACCCAATTTGGGCTACGTCCATAGAGAAATAGCTATTCCTTCCATTTATATTATCCAAAAAACTGAAGAGATACAACCTATAGCAGATCTGCTATAATTCCCTCTTCTCTCTCAGTCAATCACCTCTCTCTTTCTTGCTCAAAATATAGATTTACATATACGTAATACATTTCCCTCATATATAGCGAGGGGTTGCCTTATAGGGGAAAAAACACTAACTTAAAGAAAACTTCTATTGTCAGATCTCTGCCTAATGAATAATCCAGATTTACTATGAAATTACAACATTTTACAAGGAAATTTTACATCTAGTTTTAGCTTCGGGGGCACTGCCCCCGATCCCCTGCCCCCTTTCGACCCCCCTTCTAGCGTACATTTTATGGGCATCGTTGCTGCCACATTACAAACTGGGGTCTAATGTGACGGTACCTCTAAATAAATAAGATAATCAAGCTCCACACTCAACACCTAATTTCATTACCAATTCCTCCAAAACTTCGATCCTTGTGTCTTTAGCCAATGAAGAGACTTTCTCCATCTTCAATTTTGACTAAAAATTAGCTAAAGTAACCTACAATTTAGAGAAACTCATAGCAGTGCTACTGAGTGTAGATGAAATCATTTTCCCAATCTATTTGTTCATCTCCATTTGGTTGATGGGATGTATGTCTTTTACATCGAATCCAAATGAAGTATTCTTGTAATCTGATGTTTCCTTGGGCTGTGGGATCTATGCTTGGAGGAAGGTCATCTGCATTCTTCCTTTCTCTGAGTCAAAGGTTGATAACTCTATACTTTGAGAACTGGAAGTCTGCTTCCAGAACTGATTATAGGTATTAATCTTCAAGTCCCCATTTCTTACTTTAATCTCCTTGAATATATCACATATGCTCTTTTCTTTCTCCCTTATGGTAGATGTGATGGTTTGCATAACCTGCTACTGATCCTCTGAAGCTATCAAGGTAGTAGGAGAAAGTGTAGTCTGATCACCTACTAGTGAGGAAAAATATGTCTCTTTGGTGGTGATAATATTATCTTGTTGTGAATCCTTGCTTAGCATTAGTTTGGAGTTGAGCTTGGTTCTCTTCCTGTACATGATTTTGAAGTCTTCACCAGGAATTTCAGTCACTAAAGGTGACTCTTCTTCTCTATTCCTCTTTCCTATTTTGTCCTATGTAACAAGGGTCTGTACTATTGAAGTTGACACCAATTGTTCCTCTGCCTCCTACAGAGTATTTTTAATCCATTCCAGCTGGTTATTGTGTCTTTCAATCTTTGGTCTGGATGTATGAAAATAAGGTGTAGACTTTTTCTCTACCCTTAACTTGGAAATGACCCCTGATGGTTCGAATGACCATGTGAAACTGAGGCTGAATTGAATTTCTTTCAACAATTTGTCTGCTTCTTCCCCTGTTGCCTTGTTGTTACAAATTAAAGGTGCTATTTTGGTTTTGATCTTGAATTGGGATTTCTTTTTTGCAGATAGAAAATGAATCAACATCGAGCATTTGCCTAATGTATTCAAGGGAAAGAATACTCATTGGGAGGAATTTTGACAGTTTGTAAGGAGAAAGTTCACACCCATGTATCCTTATCTCTGTATAATTTTGGTAAAGATACCAATCTCCTATTTGTACTTGGTTTGATATTTGAAAAATTCTCATGATTTCTTCACTGCTTCTTGACTTTGGATTGCTGGCTACGAGACTAGTTGCTAGATGTACACACATTTCTCTGAATTTTTTGTATGAGTATTCCTTTTGCCCCTTCAATACAAGTGTAGTCTAGAAGATGATTGATTGGTTCTTTCGATCATCATCCAACTTTTGTAGTGCAATCTTGAGCTTGTCTCCCTGAAAATACAAAAACATATAAACTAACATAGAAGCATATTTGAATACTTCTTTAGTTTGGAATTTGATAAACTATTCATGGATGGAATTTGCAAGGAATTGGTTGAAGTTGAAAAAGATGGAAGGATTAGAATCTGCAAAAAAAAATAGAAAGGAAACCTACAATGACCTCATCTACCCACTGATCTGAGTAACAACAAAGGAGGTAGCAGATGACTGTAATGATTTTCTTGGCTCTCTCAGGGAAAATGGAGGATGGATATGGAGGAATTTTCTTAGGTAATGGGGAAAATTGGATTCCCATAGTCCAATATCATTAGATTTGTCATTGAATTTGTCTTCAAGCCAACAATACATTTCAAATAGATCGAATTCACAGAGGGTTTCATGAATTTTACAGTCCCAGTCTACTAAAGGAATATGGTGAAAATTGATTGGCGGGTGGATCAAAAGACTTATGGGTTCCTCATGTGTCTTATCTTTAGGAGTTATGATTGGATAGGTTGAGAAAACTGGTGACGAGAGGTAATGGTTGGCACGTCAGTTAGCTGGTGTGATTCTCAGGCAGATGAAGGCATCGTAATTCAAATAACAAACCTATCACAGAAAGATAATATTAGCAAAGTGTGTAATCGATAAATTGTGAATATGTGGAAGAAATGGACTTTATAGACATTCAGGCTTTTCCATTGATGGTGGAGTGGGTTTGTTACATTAACGGTTAAGTAATTTAATTACTTAATGGATTGATTTTAGAGGGAGAAGATGTGATTGGCGGGAGAAATGGACATATGAATTGGCAAGAGGGGATTAACGAGAGTGTAATCAGTAGGGTAGTGGTTTTTTGTGCTAGATAAAACTATTTTCGGAGGGGGGGAGAGGTGGTTAATAGTTTTGGTCAAGGGGGATGTGAAATTGCATAATAGTGCAACGTCGCGGTGGGTTTGGGTTTGAATACCACCGATTTCGGAACCCTCCCCCCCCCCTCTCCCTGCCCTTGATGGTAAAGTTTGAATGGTGAAGGGGGGATGAAATTTAATATATGTTGTCAGATGTAAAAAGGGGGGCTTAGATAAGGGGAATGTGGTGAAGTTTTATCGTGACATGATGGAATGATGGTGAGGTAGGAAAATGAATTTAATATATAGCGTGGAATGATTTTGAGTGTATGGTGGGGTAGGGAAACGAAATATATAATGGGGGAATGATTTTAATGGGTTGGTGGAACTTATGAATAATGGGATAATGCACCAAATGTGCTTTGATATACATAACCTTAGAATAAACCTTTATCCCTTTTCTTTTTATTCTGCACATGAAAAAATATTTAAAATTCAACTTAGGATAAAAATTTCATGCTTATCCTGGAATCATCATTGTGCTTCTATCTACCCTTTATCATTTCAATTCTTTGTCTAGGCTAACATTTTCGCTTCTTGCTTTGCAAGGTGCATTCAAAATAGCAAACCCAAATCACTGTTTTTTATGAAAATCTACATTATCCTATCACTTATTTCTCCATTGATTCAGATTAAACTATTGAATCAATTTTATTTCTACCTAGGTACCGATTTACCTAGATTAAATTGTTTCGTAAACCTTTATTCACTATCCTATTAAAAAAAAAATTAAATGCGTTCAATCATGATTAAACTATATGATTTGAAGATGACTTTAGTCATTGTGGCATTCAATAACAATTTGCACACAACCTTATTTGATAAGGAACTTAAAGATCTAGCTTATCAGTAGTGGCGTTTATATTTGCAACACTTTCCATATTATTTTCTATTTTTCTTTTGTGGGGTTCTTATTTCCTCTCTTTTTTCCTTCTTTTTTTAACTTACTCTCTTTTCATTTTCTTTTTTCGTATATTTTTGGAAATCATTTGAATATTGAAATTTATGTACTATATGAAATTACAAAGACAAAATACTCAATCATATTGAGATCTTATAATTTATAGGACCCTAACAAGTCCCACATTTCATGATCTCTAAATATATTTAAAGTAAAACATCGAAGCATTATTTCTATAGGTGATTTCGAGCAATTCCCTGAAATCCAAAGTATGGAGTTTATTTTTCCTATCATTCCCTTGTAGGAGTAATGATGATTGAATGAGATCTATACCTTTCCCAAAGTGAGAAATGTTTAGTTGTTTATCTTTCATCTCCTTTTATCCAGTATAGCCTCACTACCAACTGGCTGATTAGTACCCTAACGGTTTTACCTTTGTACCATGCAAACATAGCCCTACTTCCAACAATATTGTTCAGTACCTCAACAAATTTAATTATATTTCCAATTCCTTATTAGATATTCATATATATATAATCATTTTTGTGGAATATGGATGGTACATGAGTATATTTATTACGGACATTATTTTACTTCTTGTGTTGGGTTTTTGAGCACATATTTCACCACAATACTTCCCTCTTGGGTATTTTAATGTGAAATATGATGGAGCGTCTCAGTGAATAACATAAAACTTCCTCATAATCAGTGATGCTTATATTGTTATTGTTAATGTTTAGTGTAAATACTTCATTGAAGTGGGCCTCCATAAAAGTTTATGGTAGTAATGCTCATTCTAATAAGGATTAATAGAAATTACTTTTAAAAGGTAATAGATAACATGAAGGGACTAATAATCATTTGAATGAATAGAAACAACAATAACAAACTCTTTTCGCCAAGCCAGTTGTTGGAATGATAAAGAAAGTGATGAGAGGGAGAGGGTAGATTCTTTAATCAATTGTAATTATTTTAAATGGGGATCAAGAGGTGATTATACCCAAAAAATATTTTCTAATATTCAATGGAAATTCTCTTGTTCAATTTTGAGTAGAGGAACAATAGTTGTAGGTGTATTGTGCCACAGCCACACGCATAAAGAATTCTTGAGAGCTACTAGTCACATTTTCCTTCATATAATGGCTGAGAGAGTGACTAGGGTGTTTTGGTCACACATAGACAATTATGATGAGAGTGACTCGAGTTGAGATCTAGAGTTTGACATATTGACTTCAGTTGACTTTAGTGATTTCATAGATCTTGGTTTCTCTCTACAGTATACATATATGAAGATCTGCAGATCCTATTTATTAGTTTCCACTACAAACATATGTATTGGGCTCATTGAAAGTGACAAAAATACTCTAGTTTGAAAATAATATGAAATAGAGGTCCATAAGGAGTTGAAGGAGAAGGTGGGTTCATCCACCAAGGTTGGAGCCTCAATTAGGTTCGAACCTAGAGCAGGTTGGAGCTCGCTCATGATGGAAGTTGGAACCTTAATCAGGTTGCAGCCTATAGTAGGTTGGATCCCACTTATCAATGAGATTGATGCCTCAATTAAGTTGTAGCTTATAATGAGCAGTGGCTTGCATATTTTGAGGTTGGTTCCTCAATTAGGTTATAGCCTATTGCAAGTGGAAGACTGCATATCTTGGGAGTGCTTTCCTCTAGTAGGTAAGATCTTGCAAATATATGTAATCAATTGAAGCATATGAAGAAGAATAATTTATGGTTTTCTTCCATATGGGTTTCCACATAAAGTTATAGTCTCTTTGTGTTGTGATGGATTCTTAATGTATTATTATTGCAATGGTATCTTTTATGATGCATTTTTCTCTCTAATGATATGATGCTTATTATTATGGTTCATTGTGATATGATTGTTTGATTATGGAAAAGTTATGAAATGGAAAAATTTCTCTCGCACTGATTCACCCCAACTCTCTGTGTGACCTTTGGGACAAAAATTCCCTATATACTTTCATGACTTAATACTTCTAGCTTCATTCTCATTGTCTCACCATGGTTTTCCCACCCGAAATAACCTACACATATTGTGAAATATAGATTGAATCATATCTAACTCTACAATGCTTTTCTAATGTGGGTAAACTCTTGGATCGACGAGATCCTGGATTTACTTACCCAACAATATAATATTTGGGCTCTACCTAAGTGGTTCCCTCACTTGATATCACCTCTTACTTACTCCCTGTGATAGATTTCTAGATCATTTCGAATCCAACACACTCTCAAAGGTGCAAGAGAGAAAATTTCCTAGATGTTCGAACTCTTGGATACATCCATCAAGCCTATAACACATTTGACCTAGATACAAAATTTTCCAATGACTCATCCATTCCTTGATACCATTCTGGTTTCCTACAATACTCAGACTTAGAAACTCTAGGATTTCAAGGACTTTTCCCAAGTTTTCCTTCAAGCTTAATGTTTCAAAAAACATTAAATTCTACAAGAATGAAGCCTTCATTCCAACACTGACAATATTGTTGCTATATTGAACCAAATACAATTAATGAATCCATCGGCATGCCTACTATCAGGCACTAAAACAATCCAAACACCGATTACATTTCCCTATAAACACAAATAGGGCAACAACATATCCTACCATAGGATGGCTCCCAAGAAATACAATCAGATCCACTAATGAATAATGCATTTCATCATTATTAGTCCATTACTACGTAGCAAAACAAGTATTTAATATTCAAACATCCATGAGATCCATAACATGCCAAACAAAGGAATTTGACACTATGTAGCATTTTAACTCAACATATCGAGCAAAGATAGCTAACTATGAATATAACTCCACATTTCATGATCATATCATCAAACACAAAGGCTTCTGAGGCCCTCAGAACTATGAAGGCACTCATATACAACATTTCATCATAGACAATAGGAATACCACATTCCTCCATTGAGAGTGCATAATAGGTAAGCCAAATAATATTAAGTAACTATGCACAATTATGAAAACAACTCCTGATTATACACAGATATCA
This sequence comes from Pinus taeda, assembly GCA_000404065.3. Taxonomy (NCBI): domain Eukaryota; kingdom Viridiplantae; phylum Streptophyta; class Pinopsida; order Pinales; family Pinaceae; genus Pinus; species Pinus taeda. The sequence continues at coordinate 390,500 of APFE030173444.1, read as the reverse complement.
ACAACCTTATTGAGATAGGGCTATTCCATATACAAAGCACCTACGTTGAACTAATAATGATATAACCCATAAACATGGTCACTATAATGAGCTACCTAAACTGTAAGGATATAAAGATAATTGAAACTCATGATATCATAGTTAGTCTTCAGTTATTCTAGATTACCAATAAGGTACATGTCAAACAAGCTACAAATGACTAAGAAGGTTGCATCCACATAACTTAGTCACTCATTATCAACATAGATAAAAAATTTAGATGTTAACCTTAATTAGATACCGAATCAAGAATTCTTACATGAATTATGTAATATTGATCATTATTCATGAGGACAATAATGCATATCATAGTCTGCACTCTAACATACATAACTAAGAAATGGTTAGAAACTAAAGGAGGGACTTCAACTATCCACCCAACCATAGGTTAGCTATACCACAATATTTCTTGTATCTGACCAACCTCAAGCCTTAGGAGCTTAGTGTTCAAGGGAACTCACAAAAATATCAGTAAAAAAGGTAATCGGGTGGAGGATTCCACTATTCATGTGGTCTATTAATTTCTCGTAAGTAGTCTAACCACAATGACTAACTATATCTGTCATAATTCAATGCCAAGTATTGAACCATGGTTTAGGGAAGGTTCTCTTAGTCTAGGAGCTTCATCTAACTATGAGGGTGTTTTCATAGCCCCAAGGAAAACACCAAGTGAATAAATATCTCCCTTGATCCCTCTCAACAAAATTAATTACCAATTAATGCATTGGGTCACACCAAAATGCGAGGAATGAGTTCCAACCCACACCACCAGGGTTTCCTGTAACATAGTTTCTCCTCAGTGCTATTGCTCCTACTCATGATCCGATTTTCACCACTTTGTTTCTCTTATGACAACCTCAAACTCCTCACTCACATCATGGGGAGAAACTAAAAAAATTGTCGACATTCTCCGTACCCAGTCACTCCTTGCTCATATTGTTAAGTGTGTAGCCTTTTGTTTTGTTGTCATCATCCATCTCGGATACCACTATCCCCCTACCTTCTTCACATCCCTTATATTTTTTTTTACCTCCTCAACACATCCTATGAGATTAGGGATTATATGGGCATATCCTTCACTCAAAAATCCCATACCAAACTTCAATGCTAACACTAGCAAGTTATTTAGTTCATCAGGGAGATAGGTTGTAAAATAAATGTATTGGCTTTGGTTTACACTTAGCACAACAAAATCCTCCTTCTCTATCTCTAAATTCGTGTCCACTCCTCTAACTCAGCCATATTTTATTTTTTCAAATATTTTCATATGAACAAATATACACAGTGGCATTTACAAGATGGGTAGAAATAAGGGTTGTGACAAACCCCACCCACTTAAAGGAACATCTTCCATGGTTTTATGTACATAAAACACAAAATTTCAATAATTATATTTATATACACAAAAATATTTTACATTCACTTATGAAATAAATAAAACTTTCTAAATACCTTTATACAATCAACCATTTCCCAAGTTGCTTCATCTAGTCTAATGTGCTTCCACTACACCTTGACCTTCTTGATTACATTATTATGGAGCAACAATTGTGTCCAATCCATATTGCACTATGGCTTTAGGCACCGCCAATGAATGAATTTAGCTCATTGTTTTCTAAGACATACCTAATGCATTTTGATCCCCTTATCTACTTCATCAATCCTTTAAGTGATTTGTTCCTCTTCCATACAGACACTGACCTTCCAAGTTTATACATCCCTATCTTTTCTTCCTCAGTGTCTCAGGTGACCCATTCCTCGGTAAGGCTTCCTCGAACAGGAAGGTTTTTCTAAACCAAGGAATACCCACACCTTAATTTAATTAGACACCACATATATCATGGCATACCTCATGGTGATCAACACATATCGCACATTTTCATTGTCACCACAACAACCTAGTTCCTAAAGTCTTCAGCTTTGTATTCCATTGTAATGTACTATCATTGAAGATGATATTGTTTTATTTGTAATTAGTATCATGTATTTTTGTTTGATAGTTTGGATATTCTCCTATATTATAAGCATATTGGAATCATGAGATTCATTATAAGAATTTTTAATTAAATTATACCATACTTCAATAGAGAAATTCTTTGAATTGGTAATTGATACTTATATAGTTACTCTTTGCTTCATTGAATTTGAAATCACTAAGTGGTGTATATGCTCCATAGTTTGACACACTCATGAGATTTGTATTTAATCCTAGCTTAGTGAGTGATTTACCAGCTAAAGCAAGCACTCAATGGAAGTCACACTAATCCACACAATTTTTTCATACAGATCCATCCTTAAGTCCTTCTGACAGAGTAGTTTCACCACCAATAGAAACACTCACTAGAAGATATACTAATCCATGCACCCTTTTTGTACAAGTCCAGACAAGGCCCACCCCCCCCCTCTCACTCCCTTCCCAATGAGCATGGGAATATCATCTACCATCAAGGTAGACATATGTTGACAGGAATATCATCACATCTATGTTTCATCGCACCTCCATCATCACACATCCATCATCACACCTTCATTTCATCACACCTTCATCATCACACAACTAAGCCTAGTAAAAACTCATTATGGAGAGTCTACTTGTCCTAAGGTTTTCTAGCATGGGGTAGTCATTAGAGTCTTATGGAAAATCACCCTTCTATCATGCTCTAATGACATGTGTATGAATTCGTATGACCAAATAACTATATGGAATGCTCCAAAACACTATTGATGGAGTCTTATTGTCAAGGTATTAGTTATGACATGAAACCATGGGATAACAAAGTGAGACATGATGAAATGTCATCATGATAGTCTTCTTCTTGAGCTTCAAGTGCCATTGTTTAATCTTGGCTAACTGTTACCTTATTTTCTTGGTTGTATCTACCAACACATTGAGTTGAAGCCTTATGAACGGTCTATATGGTTGATAACATTCATGTTGTTGCAATACTCAGAAATTCCTAAAATGATCATAGCCTCACACACTAGTCATAAATTCATCCATTTAGTCACTTATAAATTTCAATGAAAACTTCATGAAGCCATTTTCATATAGATCCAATTCAAGCATGTCTTTTTCAATGCTATTTACATGTTTTCGATTTTTAGCCTTTATCATTTTCATTCATACTCACAAAAAAATGTGAGGAGCATAAGCATAGCCTATTAAAAATGGTAATTATCAACAATAGGTCATTCTTGCACACTTTCCCAATGGATATTCCATGTGGCATGGAATCCACTAAATAACTTCACTATGTCACCAATCATGTGGTAAGTACAAATTCCATTTTCATACCATTCACAAAAAAATCATATTTTTAAAGATTAACCACTTATCTTACTACTATGAGGGTTCTCAACTCATGACCTTTTGAACCAAATGGCATCATTATACCTTTTTTTCACTTTCTCATCTTCCTCATATTTATAGAAAATATAATACACATATATTATCCATGCACATTTTTAGTTATGTGAAACTTCCTTCTTATGTTATTTTCATAGTTGTCATGTCATTATCCATTTTTTTCATGTTGACCTAGCGAGTTCACCTAGTTTTTCTATCATCTTCTTCTCCCTTCTACTGTTATTCATTTGATGCATAAGGTTTAATCAGGATCTTGCACTTTTGTTTGGGTTTCATTTAGCTATTTTCCATGATGCCCCTTTTCTTTCCTTTTGCATACCCAACAAACCAACCAAGATCAAACTACAAAAAGGTAAGAAGAAAGAATGAAAAACAAAGAAAGACCACAGTAGGAACACATGAAAAAAATATAAAGAAATATGGCCATACTCAAAGCCAACGAATGAAAACAAAAGAAAATTGTAGCCAACAATAACAATAAATACATTTAGAACATCCCCTTTACACATCATTCATTAGTCCACAAAAAATCAATCCCTTGAGTTCTAGTGCTTAGTGTTTCCATCACCAACATATTCACAAAATTTTAGTCAGAGTCCTTTCCAAGGCTTATATCAATCTCAAAAATTCCAATATCCCTCTAAGTAGTTTAAAGAGAAACATACCAATATTTCATAGGGATTGAGCAGATCCTCCCTCATCTCTTTTTGCATTATAGGTTGTGGTTTAGGTGTCTAGATTTTGGATGAGCCTTTCTTCTACTTTCATTGTTTATTGGGGCAATCATTCTTCATATGTTCCTCTTAGTTTCAACATGAAATTGAATTTTTTTTCTCTCCAACCTTATTTGGTTCTTTTCTAGTCTTGTCAGCATGAAATTCATTTATATCTTTAGAGGTTGATTCATGTTGCAACAAATCTTACATGTATGACATATATTCAGAAACATTATGTTCTTCCTTGCCTATTTTGTTTTCTTTCTAATGATCCTTTCATTCTCTTCTTTGCAAATTTCCTTTCTTAGAGTTCAAGCCCTTCAAGTCTCTTTCCAATAGGGGAAATTTCCCATTCTTGCTCATTATGTACTTCGTCCATGATATGGTGTACCATGCTTCTATCCATCCTTTTATTTCTTGTTTCAATTGGGCCTTCTTATGTGTTGTCACACACACATAGTCATTACTAACATCAAGTATAAACATACTAACATATTACCTTGTCACAACAATACTATGCATGCTAACCTAAAGCATGTTGTATGAAACTACTTCACATATCTAAAACCCCATGTTAGCCACATATTCCATAATTAAAAGGGACATGTCACCATGATTATAATTGTATCATCACTAAATTTGAAGTCAGCATTTTATCATGACTAGTAGCCATGACATTTGTAGGTTTAAAGGTCAGTACACACACACGCACACATACATGTATCAGACAACTTATCATAATGATATTCTGAATCCTTTATGTTCAAGCCTCTATAGGTCCATTATAGAACCTTCACTTATTATTTCACCTACTTTTAAGCTCATCCACTGGGTGCTATAAAACCACTTTGTAGTAGTCCCTCAAACCCCATTCAACTTTATAGGCTATGAGAGATGTTACTTTCAACTAACTTGTCCCACATGGTCTCACTATGAAGAAGGGGTTACAAAAATACTTCTTAACAAAATCTTATGGAATTAACTTTGCATAACCATGATCGTGTTTAGCTCATCAAGATATTTTTGACAATATAAGTTGTACTTCAATTCAACTCCTAATTTGAAAGTTATTCCCTTCTTAAGTTGACCAATTAACTCCTACCACATAAACAAGACAATGGCACATGACACCTGCATTAGAACCACCCAACCTTTCCATGTCACCTGCACCACCTACATTACAGCCACATGCCACAACATTTACATGTCCCACAAACCCCCACTTCTTTCTACATTGTGATGGATTCCTTTGTATCTGTTTCTAGGGAATATACAAGTGTGCACCAAATTTTATCTTTGGCAAACCTCCATGACTTTTAGACCCCACAATTATTTCACTCCACTAGGTTATTTGGAATTGGACCACCATAAAAAAATTCTATGTTTTACACTATGTCTTTACTATGGATGCCTCATATACATTCATCAGTTAATACATCCAACCTCTTGCTCATTATCTCACCATTCTAGGCCCACCCTTTATTTGTTGCACGAATTATGAAATCTGACATGAATCATATCTAGCTCCACAACACTTTTTCCAATGTGGGAAAACTCTCAGATAACTCAAATCTTAGATTTACTTACACAAAAATATAATATTTGAGCTCCACCTATGTGGGGCACTCAATAGATATCACCATTTACTTACTCTCTCTACTAGATATTTGGATCATTTTGAATTTAGTGCACTCTAAAAATTTCACAAGCGCAAACATCCTAGATGTCTGGACTCCTGAACACATCTCCTATGCCTATAAAAGATTTGGCCCAGATACAAACATAGAGAATGACTTATTTAGTCCCAGATACAAGTTTAATTTCCTACAATATTCTCATTTAGAAACTGTAGGGATTTCAAGGAATGTTCCCAATTTTTCCTTTGAGCTTAGTTTTTCTCGTAACATTAACTTCTACAGGAATGAAACCCTCATTCCAACACTCAAAATCCATACATTATACAAAACCATAATATGACTAACGAAGCCATCAACATCCCTACTATCAGGCACTCAAACAAGTTAAGCCACAACTAACATTTCTCTATAAATTCAAACACAGTACCATGATATACTACCACATGATGGGTACCAAACAAAACTATTTGATCCATTAATAAATCATACATTACATCATTATTAATCCACTACCAAGTAGGAAGAAAATAGTATTTAATAGTCAAAGATCCATGAGATCCATAACATGGAAAATAATGGAATTTCACACCTTGTAATAGTTTAGATGAGAACATCAAGAGACCATATATTTCTTTGAATATATCTCTACATTTTATGATCGTATTAACAATCACACATGCCTCCAAGCCCCTCACATAGACCTCAACAACCTTTCTGATCTAGATTTATTCCATATACATTGCACCCAAGTTGAACTATTGATGAGATCCCCCATAAACATGGCCACCATGGTGAGCTTCCCAACTTATAATTATATAAATTTAATAAAAAATCCTCATATCACAGTTAGTCATCAGCTATTCCAGATCACCAATGAGGCACATGTTAGTTAGCCTACAAATTGCAAAGAAGGCTACATCCACATAACTCAACAACTCATAATCACCATAAATATACAAGTTATCTAGTCAACCTTGATTAGATAGTGAATCAAGAATTCTTACATGAATGACACATGATTGATCATTAGTCATGAGCATAATAAGGCATATCATAGTTTGCAGTTTAATTTCGATAACCAAGAATACTTATTTGAATGACTTGATATGGCTCACAACTGAAGGAGGGACTTCAACCCTCCACCCAATCATAGGCCAACTACACTACAATCTTTCTTGCAGCTAACTACTCTCAAGCCAAATTAAAAGTGTAAGGATTTAAGTGCTCAAGGTTACTCACACTAATAATCAATGAGATAGGTAATTAAGAGGAGGAGTCCATTATTTAGGTGGATAATTAATTTATCCTAGGATGTCACACCATAGAGACTCACCCTATCTCTCAAAAGTCAATCTCAAGGAGTCAACCAAAGGTTAGGGAAGGCTCCTTAGTCAGGGATCCTGATGTTAGGCCCCTATACTACCAGTGTAACCCCCTATTGTTATTAGTACAACCCCCTTATTATATCGTTGTACCCATGTAGTCACCATATTGTTATTATTGTGCCCCATAGAAGCCCACTATTGTTATTATTGTTCCCTTACATTATTATTGTTATGTCGGCTCTGATTATATTATGACCCCTTAGACTCCTATATATAAAAAGGAGGTCTTGTCATTTGTATCATCTAAGAATTATTCATCTGTGTAATGTAAAGGAGGTTGCCCCCTTGAAGAGGATGAATTCTAAAGTGTCGATCTATCTTTTCTATCTTTTTGTGAGCTGGTTCCATAACATTTGGTATGAGACCTTTGGATTCTAGGGTTTTGCTACCCCAAATAGGTCATCGTGGAATTTTCGCTATAACTTTTTTTCTGCATCATTTCAGATGCTAAAAAAAACCCATTTGAGAAGAAATCGTGCAGAACCTTGAGTCCACATTTTAGAGCTTGTATTGCTATATTTTAGGAGATATGATTTGAGGAAGTTAGGGTTTCTGCAAGCTCTAGAATTTAAGCTAAAATAGGTCATCGTGGGATTTTCACTATAACTATTTCACTACGAAGTTTCAGAAGCTAAGAAAAAAACCCATTTGAGAAGAAATCAGTCTGAACCTTCACTCCAAATTTTAGATCCTATCTTACTATATTTGCGGATATATAGTCTGAGGAAGTTAGGGGTTTTGCAGACCCCCGAATTACATTCCAAACAGGCCACCTTGGGAAAATCGTCATAACTGTCTCTCTAAGCATCATATTGCAATTTCGTAAGAAGTTATAGAAAGAGGATGGACTTTAGTTTCTTTTACATATTTTTTAGATCCAAAGGTCAAAACAGAGACACGTGGCACTTCATACAAGTTCGCTCTTCTGAAAAGGTATATAATCAGGTCATCTTGGGAGATTGTGCATAACTCTTTCTTGTAGAATCCAATTTTGATCAGACTGGTGGCATTGGTAAGAGGACACAGAGGGATACTGCAGGTCACAATTTCAGATTTGGAAGAGCTGAAATTATAGAGTTATAGTCATTTCAAGATCAAGCTCCTAAAATCAAGAAAACGCGATTTGAGGAAGTTTGATGGCAAGGATCCGGTGAATTGGATTCTACAGATGGGGAAATATTTCGATCTACATGAGGTGAAACTATTAAAAATGGTACGTATTGCATCTTCATATTTAGAACCTGATCAATTTTTATGGTATAAAGGGCTTTGTTCTCTTAAAACACTTGTTACGTCTCAATTTTCACGGAGGAAATGATAGCACATTATGAGGATACAAAGAGAAACTCCTTCTTTAGCCAATTGATAAATCTCAAACAAAAGGGTTCAATGGAAGAGAACACTAGGGACTTTTAAAAATTGAATAGAAGGGTAAATTATATTCCAGAGAAGCAAAGGAATGATGTCTTCATAGGGACTTTAAAGGATAACGTTCAACATGAGGTTCATTTTTGGGAACTTGATTCATTGGAGGAGGAATTTGAGTTGGCAAGAAAAATTGAAAGCGAAATTATGGAAACAAGGAATCCCACCACTCATGACTATAATTATGGAAGTGTTTCTTCTCCTAGCCTTCCACAACCTACAAGGCTTACACCACAACAATTGGAAGAGAAAAGAGAAAAAGGGCTTTGTTACAATTGTGATAGAAAATGCACTAAAGGTCATAAGTGTTCTCAAAAGAAATTATTTTACATAGAGTATGAAGAGGAGGAAGAAAAGGATCAAGAAACATCAAAAGAAGAGGATATATGCCATGACCCAACCCCTAGAGAAAGAAGAAATGAATCCGACCATATCTTGTAAAGAATTGGCAAGAATTACCACTCAAACTCTCAAGATAGAAGGACATATCAAGAAGAAAAAGGTTCAAGAAGCAAAAGATCACATCGAGAAAGAAGAAATGAACCCAACCATATCTTGTAATGCATTGGCCAAAATTACTACTCCTCAAACTATCAAGATAGAATGACATATCAAGAAGAAAAATGTTCAAGAAGTGAAAGATCAGATTGAGCATCAAGAAATGAATCCGACCACATATTGTAAAGCATTGGTAGAAATTACCACTCCGCGAACTCTCAAGATAGAAGGAAATATCAAGAAGAAAAAGGTTCAAGCAGTGAAATATCACATCGAGCACCAAAAACAAGTTCTCCAAATTTTAAAGGATAATGCCACTATGGTGCCGAACTGAATGAAACAACAGGTAGATCAACATTGTAGTGAAATTTTTTTTGATGTAGGTGATTGGGTATTTTTACGATTACATCTCAAGCAAGCTATTTATGAGAAGGAAATGTTGGAAATACTACATGCACTTAAGAAATGGTGACCTTACCCAATGGGAAGACACTTCAAGGTAAAAATGGATCATGATAGTCTTAAATACATTTTAGAAAAATATTATCTTTAGAAGAACATAAAAAATGGGTCACAAATATGTTGGGTTATGACTTTGACATCATCTACAGAATAGGGAAGATTTTTTTTTTTTTTGCAGATGCACTCTCAAGAAAGGATGAGGATGTGGAAGCATTGTTTGTGCTATTTCTATTATCCAACCATATTGGATAAACAAAGCAAGGGATGAATGGAAGAAGGACAAAGAAGTGTGGCCGCTCATTCAAAAGTTGTAGAATATCCCAATTCAAACAATATTTCCAGAACTTGAAGAGGAAGGAAAAATCATATTGGAACCTACAACAGTCATAGAAACAAGAACTCGACAGCTAGGAAATCAATCAATTTCAGAATATCTCATCAAGTGGAAGAACTTACTTGCTGAATATTCCACATGGGAGGACAAGAATTTTATACATAATCATTAAGAACTACTCAAGCATTGAGGACAACACTTTTTAAAGGAGAGGAGCATGTTAGGCACCTATACTACTAGTGTAACCCCTTATTGTTATTAGTACAACCCCCTTATAATATTGTTGTACCCATGTAGTCCCCATATTGTTATTATTGTGCCCCATAGAACCCCACTATTGTTATTATTGTTCCCTTACATTATTATTGTTATGTCGGCTCTCATTATATTATGCCCCCTTAGACACCTATATATAGAAAGGAGTTCTTGTCATTTGTATCATCTAAGAATTATTCATTTGTGTAATGTAAAGGAAGTTGCCCCTTGAAGAGGTTGAATTCTAAAGCGTTGATCTATCTTTTCTATCTTTTTGTGAGTTGGTTTCATAACACCTGATATCACTCTAAGGGTATTTTCTCAACCCCGAGGAAAACGTTGAATGAATCAATATCTTCCCTAGTCCCTCTTGGCCAAATCCAATACCAATACACCCACTAGATCACACTAGAATGTAGGGAACACATTCCCACTCACACTGCCATAGTTTTCTGTAACTTATTTTCTCCTTAGTGATCCCACCCCTACGTGTGCTCCTTTTTTCACCACTCTATTTCTCTCATGAGAGCCCTATATTCCCTTCACTTGAATCATGGGGGAGAAATATAAAAAAATGTTGGCACTCTCCCTACCTAGTTTCTCCTTGACCATATTGGTAAGCACGGTTCCTTTTTTAATTATGTGATTACCCACCTCTAATACTACACTCACATTTCCTTCTTCACATCCCTTCTCTTGCATGTTGATTTGCTCAAGACATCCCATGAAAATAGGGATGGTATGGGCTCATTATTCACTCAGGAAACCCATACCTACCTTCAATGCTAACACCAAAAGACCATTTAATTCATCTGGGAGTTAGGTGGTAAAATAAATAGAGTGGCTAGGGTTTACACTTAGCACAAGCAATTCCTCCTCCTCATTCTATGAATATGTGTCCACTGCTATCGTTCACCCATATTTTATATTTTCATATAACTTCACATGAACAAATATATATAGTGAAATTTACAATAGGGTTAGCAAGAAGGGTGGTCATACTTTCATTGTCTTACATGTTTATTTTTAGAAAAGATAAGTTGATTATTAACATATTAAGAGAAGCATTAAACAACACCTTTATAATGACGAGTTTAGGACCAACAAGGTAGCTTTTGAGGACGCAACTTATACCTCACAAGGAAAGAAAGAAATTTTTTCTTTCACAACAATAGTTTATATGTAAACTACCATAGATACCCGACTAGATAATTTGTCAAAATAGATATACTAAAATATATTAGAAAATCCTTAGTCTACACTATGAGGGTTTATTTCTCCTTAAATTTTTGGATTAGTTAGTGATTGTTGATTGCATATGCATGAAAATTATAATTATGTAGAAAATATGGAATGGTGAAATAAAATAACAATTCACAAATTAACACAACATATAAGCACAAAAATCCTTTTGGGAGAAAACCCAACTCGAGGGTCCACTCTCTTTCTCTAAGTGGAACATTCATGCAAGTACAAATAAGTGAGGCCTATGTTGTGTGGGCTACTGTGGTTCTCTATCTATTTTCTCTCTCCATATCCACTCACATCTATTCTTCTTATTTATGGAAAAAAATGCACTTGAATAGAATGGAACCCCTTTTCATCTTAGTGAGCCTATTATAACATAGCTTGATAGCCTACGAGTCGTTATGTTTGACTCCACTTCTTAATTAGGGTTACAATATGGATTTGTATAGATTATTCTTCATTATGATCACATGTTTGTCTGCTTTACCATGAAAAATGGGGCTAACATAGCATCCTATCAAATTATGGTGTTGGAAATAGTGAGACCAACTTCTTAGTGACATAACCTTTGCATGTGAACTCTCATTGAGTCAATTCTTGTTCCTTTGGAAATACAATTGTGTGTATAATAGCACAAAAAAAGTGTTTCACATAAGTAACAAAGTTTAATAGCCAAAAAATTCATTTGATGCCTCCAACTACTCTTAGAAGTTTTAAAAACCCAATTTGCTAAATTAGGTCTAGGTAGTAAAAATGGCCCTATGAGTTGTGTTATCTCAAAATCAGATCCTGATAGGCTACTGGTCAGGTTGACTCTAAGTAACTATTTCAAACCTACTTTAGGCTGAGGCTTAGCCTCCTCAACCTGAGAGGGCTCTCTCTAAATGGATTAATGATTTTATTATAGATAAGATGGCTAACTCTTGTAGAACAACTGTGAAAAATATGAATGGTGGAAACACATTAACAACTATCCATTGGGCTTATGGAGTCAACAACATCTCAATATAAAAATAAACTCAACCTTACATAGAAGTCAGGGCATTCAACATTTAAACATTCAGAACATAAAACTCATATAGGACCACACAGTTTATGAATGTATACAGGAAGTCAGAGCACATTCAGTGAATTCTGAGTGATTACACATCCATACCACTGCAAGAATTAGGAAAAGGACAACATCACATATTCTGAACATAAAGATCCCTCATGAATCTTGAGAAGTAAAGCCAAACTTATATTACTGAAACAGAGTTTTACATAAGCCAAATACCAGCCTTTCCATAAAATTTCCAACCTTTGTACATTGCTCTTTCTCTTATTTATAGAGCTCTTCTACCTGATTGATATTACTCCTCTAGCATGAGGGAAATTCGAATTCTCCTTGCTAAGATGACACCTATTAACATTTAAAACTAACTAATAAATACAACTGACTGCTAACTAGCAATTTTAGAGACCTAAGACAATTAGGATTCTATCTCTTCATCATGATTACAACAACCTTATCTAAACATTTAAAACATTATTTGACACCTAAAAATCCATGACGTCGAACTTGATGGTGCTCATAACCTTCCAGCTGGCCCTTGATGACTCATCCCTTTGATGTTCCTAGAAACTAGGAGACTGTTCCTTCCTCTGTTCTGGTTGAAAAATGTGTCTTGGGAAAGAGCTCATAACTTCTGATAAAAAATGTATTTGGACAAAATGAAGGATTTTTTTGTGAAAAGATCCATGCTGAACAAAAACCTCTCTTGGTTTTTTGAAACACCTTTCCTATCGCCCAAAATGTGTCTTTTAAAAACAGGGGTAAAACAGAGAAATATACTTGTGAAAACCTGCACGTACAGCAGTTTCATAGCGCAAGTTGGGTCCTTCATTTCTCCCAGCTCATGATGTATTTGAGGAAAATGAAGGAGTTTTTTGTATTCCAGGAAGTCTAGAACAAAAACCTCTCTTGGTTGTTTAAAATACTTCTCCAGCTGTCCTGAATCGATCCTTGAAGAAGACGTGTAAAACAGGAAATTTTGATTTTGAAAAACTGCACCTACAGCAGTTTCGTAGCGCAACTTTGGTCCATCATTTCTCCCAGATAGTAATGGATTTGAAGAAAGTAGAAGAGGTTTCTGTACTTCATTATCTTAGGAATTAAAACCTCTTTCACTTTTCAGAGAGGCGTTTTCCATTGCTCAGAAACTCTTATAGAAGTTGACTGGTAGAAACTAGGAGACAAAGTTCCTCCTTTTTAGAGTTTCATTTTTATTCCTATCTTCGACCTTCTGCTAGTTGTTTTTCCCTTGTTGGATGTTTAAACCTTGTAAACACTCCCTTTCAGAAATCTTTCTTCACAAATGTTTACTTTTTGTCTCTCAAAATTGGTCCATCAAGTCATAATATGCAGCTACAGCAGTTTCGTAGCGCACTACGAAACTGCTGTGTGAATAAAAAAAACACAGTTTTTTCAAAAAAAATATTCTTCTTGTGATTTCTTCATAGCTTCATCTTATGCCAATAGACCACATATATTTTACATAATTCATCCATAAAGAGCTTCGAAAAGGTAATGTTCTAACCAAAATTATGTTAAGGCTCCAATCACTTACAGCCTGGTTCTTTTATGCTGAGATTGTCCTCCTAGTTTGCTCAAATGAATTTGTAGGTCCTCAATCTATCTCCTTTACCTTTGGCTCTGCCTCTTGTAATATTCTTAAATGCCTAGTCATAGGCCTTCTTGGCTTTGAAAACAAACTTTGAGAATTGGTCATCAATTTACCCAATAGTAAGCAGGTTCTCTTTTGCAATTGCAAGGCTGTCTGGAAAGGAAACTGAATTGAAAAGGCACACTTGATTGACTTCCTTAAGATTCACATTGCTATACAACAACTTCTAATTGGTACTGTAAATAACTATTGGCCTGTCTGATGCTGCAAAAACATGTGTTGTGTTCTTAGAGTGAAAGGTCCTCAAGGTGATAGCTTTTGTACCCAACAAAATCTTCTTCCGGTTAGACAACTCTCCAGTGCTCATATTCAATATGAAGTTGAATAGATGCCCATCCCCAAGACCACATAATAAGTATGCAATCCCTTCAAATCTTGTTTGGGCCTTCAAAGAACTCTGATGTATGCTGACCCTGAGTTTCCCAAGTACTTCTTATGCATGAAAGGAGCATGAGAATGACCAAAACCAATTCTTCCTTACCTTACCCTTTTCTTTTGAAATCTTTTTAGTGATAACAGGTCTTGTCAACCATACTTAACGCATGATCATGATTCTTCATGCCATCCATAATGGTTTCCATCCTTATCTCAGTCATACATACTTGCTAATTATTACTCATTCATAATCATCATTCAGTCCTTCCCGGAAGTTAATTCAAATGATTATCTTACAATTGTTCTTAACTGTCACACATGTCGTGTGTACGCAGGCCATCCTCCCTCTGACGAGAAAAGGGCATCCACATCCTTTCAACATCTGAAAAGCAAGTGAAAGAATTAACAAGACATAAATGTTGGCAACCAATTATAAAAACAACGTGTTAATCAATGAAGTAATTAAAGCAATACACATCATTGGATGTGAAATGGCTGAAAAGAAATTAAAACAGAGATTTTAATACATTATGTCAAAATATTTTTACTGTAATTGGTATTAATTAAAAAAGCATAATTAGTTGTATATATTAATGATGGGCATAAAATGATTGGACAATTTGGAATATAATGAATATATGATTTAAGTTTACCATGCAAATCAGCTTATACGAGTGTTGTCCAAATGGAAAATTCCCTTTAGAAAAAAATCCATAGGTGATAAGAGATTAGAGAACATTTGGCAGTGTAAGATTATACCTCAATACCATAAGCAGAGCCGCTACTTCCAGCAAGCATTCATAGCTTCAACAGGGTTGCTTTTTAACCCTACAAATGAGTCCAAGTCCTCCTTTTAGAATGTAGATGGTTCTTCTTTTTCTTGTCATAAAGAGACTACTATGCTGGCATGGTGACCAGATGACTATAGTGCCATTCACTAGGATATAACAAAGTGATTAGGCTGGCTCGTGATGAGACCCCCTGCCCTTCTGATAGTTTTAAGCATTAAGAAGTTCATTACCTTGGTTTGGTAGCCAAATTGGAATGTCACTTGTTAGATCCTTATGATCATGGTAGCTGGCTCATGGTGAGATCCCCTCTCCTTTTTAAGACAATGTTTGATTCTTTTTCACATCTCATTATGTCCATTTTTCTAGTGGAATTTTTATTTATTAAAGAGAGGTAGGATCATTTTCTCCTTAAGAGCCAGGGATGGTGTAAGATGTAAGAAGATGCCAATGAAAGTTTATACTCTTACCCCCATATCATCATGTCAATGAGATTTATCCAATTGATAGTGTGAAACATAAGCCATCATGGTTTCAAAATAATGAATCATTTTATGATGTTTCCAAAGAAGAGATGTTTAGTCAGTCATTATAAAGATACACCATATCAGCTTTGGAACAAAGATAACCATCAAAAGGCTGCATGAGTCATAATGGTATTGTCATTACTATTTTTTTTCTTATATCAAGCACAAATCCATTTAAATGGTGTTTATTCACAATACAAAGGAGAAATAAATAAAAGATGGCATCAAGATTGTTAAGAAAAAATCACAATTTTATTCCATTAAAAAAGACAAAAAGTGTTGTTCAATCGATTGAACAACAATTGTTCAATTGTTTGAACAACAAAAATCTCAAACAAAAGTGTTGTTCAATTGATTGAATAACAATCGTTCAATCATTTGAATAGTAAAAATAACAAACAAAAGTGATGTTCAATTGATTTAATGGCAATCGTTCAATCGTTTGAACAATAAAAAAATCATAAACAAAAGTGTTGTTCAATCGATTGAACGATAATCATTCAATCATTTGAATGAAAAAATCGAAAAATCAAAAATTTGATGTTCAGTTGATTGAACGACAATCGTTCAATCATATGAACAACAAAATAAAAAACACGCAAATGTGATGTTTAATCAATTGAATGACAATCGTTCAATCGTTTGAACGGTAAAATCAAAAACAAAAATATGTTGTTCAATCGATTGAATGGAAATCGTTTAATCGTTTGAACGACAAAATAAAAAACAAAAATGTGTTGTTCAATCGATTGAAAGGAAATTGTTCAATCATTTGAACGGAAGAAAAAAAAAAAACAAAAATGTGTTGTTCAATCGATTGAACGACAATCGTTCAATCGTTTGAATGGAAAAATCAAAAACAAAAATGTGTTTTTCAATCGATTGTACAGAAATCATTCAATTCATTTGAACAACAAAATCAAAAACGAAAATGTGTTGTTCAATCGATTGAACGAAGATTTTGTTCAATCATTTGAACAACAAAATCGAAAAACAAAAATGTGTTGTTCAATTGATTGAACGATAATCATTCAATTCAATTGAACAAAAAAATCAAAAATGAAAATGTGTTGTTCAATCGATTGAATGACAATCGTTCAATCGTTTGAACAAAAAAAAATAAATAAAAAAATTGTGTTGTTCAATCTATTGAACGACAATCGTTTAATTTGTTTGAAAAAAAATCAGAAACGAAAATGTGTTGTTCAATCGATTGAATGGAAATCGTTCAATCGTTGAAAGAAAAATAAAAAAACAAAAATGTGATATTAAATCGATTGAACGACAATCGTTCAATTCTTTTGAACAGCAAAATCAAAAATTAAATTTGTTGTTCAATCAATTGAACAACAATCATTCAATCGTTCAAACAGAAAAAAAAATAAAAATAAAAATGTGATGTTCAATCGATTGAAGGTCAATTGTTCAATTCATTTGAACAACAAAATAAAAAAAATGAAAATGTGTTGTTTAATCGATTGAACATCAATCGTTTGAAAAAAAAAAAAAAAAAACGAAAATGTGTTGTTCAATCGATTGAACAACAATCGTTCAATCGTTTGAACGGAAAAATCAAAACGAAAAAATGTGATGTTCAATTGATTGAACAATAATCATTCAATAGTTTGAACAACAAAATGAAAAATGAAAATTTGTTTTTCAATTGATTGAAAGACAATATTTCAATCGTTTGAACAACAAAATCAAAAAACAAAAATGTGTTGTTTAATCGATTGAATGACAATTGTTCAATTCATTTGAAAAACAAAATCGAAAATGAAAATGTGTTGTTCAATCGATTGAACGAAAATCGTTCAATCATTTGAACAACAAAATCAAAAAACGAAAATGTGATGTTCGGTCAATTGAACGACAATCATTCAATCATTTGAACAACACTTATCAAGCACACAAAGAAATAAAAATTCTCATATTTACATGGTAGTGTCTACTCTTAATTGCAACCAATCAAGAAGAGTATATACATTATTTGAAATTTTTAGCGAGATCTCAATTTTTTGAAAGAAAAGCTACTGGGTCATCACTTCCTCAACTAAAATTTGCATGGAGCAGTCCTCACGTACCTGCTCGTAGAAAGACTCCTTGGTGAGCGGTTTGTGATAGAGGCATACGGAGTGCCCATTCACCTTAAAATAATGGCTAGATTTGTCATTGGTAACCAAGGTAAGAGTACCATTTTTATGCACTTATTGAATCTCATACTGGCTGAGCCATCTTGTTTGCAACTTGCCCAAGAAATCTTGGAATTTGGAATCATAAAACAGTGACCAATCCCCTTTTTGAAAAAATTTCTTCTTGATAAGGCTGTGATGCCATTTTTCCCTCTTTTGTTGAATAATTGCAGTTCATTGCAAAGCAAGTAGTCGAGCCTCGTCTAGTTCATTAATATGCTAGAGTCGCCTGGTCTCGGCTTTTGTTAGATCCAACCCTACTTCCTAGGCTATCCTTAGAGTCTTTATTTCAAATTCGATCAGAAAAATAGGTTCTTTGCCGAACATGCGCTGGTATGGAGAGTATCTAGTAGTATTCCTCCAAGTCATGCGATAGGCCCACAAGGCCTCTTGTAGTCTAGCAGCCCAATCTCGTTGGTGTGTTGATATTGTCTTGGTCAAAATTGCTTCAATGATCTTATTGGTGCTTTCAACCTGCCCATTCACCTGTGGGTGATATGGGGAAGTGATCCTGTACGTAATATGATGATTCCTGAGAGTGGTAGTAATCTTATGTCTTGTAAATTTCCCTCCCCCATCTGTGATACCCTCTCGCGGTAACCCATACCAGACATAATCACAACTTCCTCTGTAGCTCTTGGTAAATCTATTGTTTCCACCCATTTCGTCACATAATCTGTGGCAACTAGTATGTAGGCCTTCTGATTGGATGGTGGATGGAATGGGCCAACAAAGTATAAAGCCCACCTTTCAAAGGGTTCTATGACTAATTGCGGTTGTAAAGGCATTTCATCAGATTGGCTAGGCCTACCCATCCTTTGATAGCTATCGCAAGCCTGGGCATATTTCTTAGCATCCTTAAAAATAGTGGGCCAATAATAGCCCATCTGTAATACATTATGCCTTCTTATTCGATCTGCAAAATTTCCCCTGTAGGGCTCATCATGGCAAGCATTCAGTATGTCATGGATCTCATCCTCGCAAATGCATCTGCATATACACATGTTGGCTGTTTGAAAAAGATATCCGCCTATCGAAGAGAATTGGGCATTGTGCTGAACGATCAACTTCCTTTCTCTTGTTGTCAAATGCTTAGGCCGCTTCTCGATTGCTAGATAATTTGCCACATCTGTGTACCATGGTGTCTTAACTGCCACAAAAAATAGATGTTCATCTAGAAATTGGTCGTCTACCACCAGTGGATCATTCACCTTCAAAATTCGTGATAGAAAGTCAACAATCAGGTTTTCCTTCTGCGGACGATACTTGATAGTAATATCGAACTCCTACAAAAGCAATAGCCATCGTGTTACTCGAATATTTGTGATAGGTTTATTAGCTAGATATCGAATGGAAGGGTGACCAGTGTACACAAAGACTGGGTAGGCAGTTATATAGTGTCTAAATTTGTTTATTGCGTATATAACAACTAATTTTTTTTTTTTGTCACTGTATAATTAAGTTTTGCAAAAGTGAGATTTTTGCTAATATAATATATAGCATAATGTTTCTTGTCATCCTTCTGGCCAAGGACAACACCTATAGCTACATTTGATGCATCCGTGAATATGTGAAAATGCAACTCACAGTTTGGTCCACGTAATACTAGTGTTGTTGAGACTAGTTTCTTTAAAACTATAAAAGTTGTGTCACGTTTGTCAGATCAACTAAAATCAAATTTCCAGTCAAAGCATATAGAGGCACAAAAATTTGTGAAAAGTTTTTAATAAACCTACAATAATAGCCTACATATCCTAGGAAGCTACGTACCTCTATCTGAGTGTAAGGATAGGCAGTAAAATAATTACCTGAATTTTTGTGGCGTCTACCTTGTTATAGACATTTTTGGGCACTTCAACCCCAATCATAAATGTCTATAAATTGAGGGCTCCTAAGTCCCTAAAAGTGTTGCTTCACTACCTAAAGGAACAAGGTCAGCTGATTACATCATCTCCCAAAAGTTCTCCACTAAAAACTGCTCAGAAATGGTCAAAACTGGACCATACTGAATACCCAGTGTAGAGGGTGAGATGCATATCACCTTCCCAGTGTAAAGAGTGTGATGCATACTGAATGGCCCCTCTGTAGGGTGCGATGGTCGGGAATGGACAAATCGTAGGGACAAATTGCGAGGTGGAAGATCATGGAATCTTCCAGAAGCTTCCCCTATAACACTTGCCTCTCTGTTTTCGACCAGGGATGAGTAAGAGATCATCATTCTCCAAGTGGAATCAGGAACTATCAGAGAGAGGAAACTAATCAAGATCCCAAAAGATGACTCACCCCCCTACAATCATCTATATATGGATCCCTCATCACAGAGATCCAGAGGCTGAAATTTTGTATCTTGTAGAGAAGTGTTGCTGGTTTTCTGGAGAAACTTCATAGTGTTGGGTGATCTAAGCTTTACTTGAGGTGAAGAAGGGCTTTCTTGCTGGAGGATGATGCTAGGTTAGAACATATGGTTGTAATCCTCTTGTTATTCTTGATCTTAATACAGTTATTCAAGTTTTCCTCCATATGCTTGTATGTTTCATTATATATGCATTTGTATGGTTAACACACATCTAGTCCTGTGTTATTTATGAATATAGATCTTTGTTCTTCGATAGT
>APFE030173444.1:341493-369893 GCA_000404065.3 Pinus taeda | reverse complement strand
CAAGCGCAAGACTAAGGTTGGTCTCCTTTGTTCCACTCTTATCTATTTTCATAAAGGAAAACGAAAGTAGACTTTACTTGTTTGTTTCTAAGATAGCTACCAATCTTAGTGGGAATAACAGCTCCGAGTGGACACTATTCTCGGCAACATACCTGTATTCCTGTTGCAGAGATATAGTGTCCCAAGATGACGCCCTCAGTCATCATCATGTGGCACTTGACATTGCTTAAACATAACCTGGTAGCAATGCATCATTTTAAGACTTTTTTTAATCTTTGTTATGCTTGGTCGAATTCATCCCCATATGGAGTAAAATCATCCATCTACACCTTAAGTCCTTCATTTATTAAATCATCAAAGGTGATGAGCATAGGCCTTTGGAATGTAGCTGGGGCATTACACAAGCCAAATGGTAAT
The DNA here is from genome assembly GCA_000404065.3 of Pinus taeda. NCBI lineage: Eukaryota > Viridiplantae > Streptophyta > Pinopsida > Pinales > Pinaceae > Pinus > Pinus taeda. The sequence goes on along the minus strand of APFE030173444.1, from coordinate 369,476 downwards.
ACCTTGTATAAAAATGTACCCCAGGGACAGGTGAAAGTTGTTTTGTCCTAGTCTTCAGGGGTGATATGAATTTGATTGTAGTTGTTGAAACCATTTAAGAAGGAAAAGAACTGCTTCCCTGCCAGAATATCAAGGACATGGTCAATGAATGGGAGGGGGAAATGATCTTTTATGTATTGCCTTGTCCAACTCCATATAGTCTACACAGATACGCCACTTCCCATTTTTCTTAGGGACGACCACCAATGGAGAGACTCATTTACTACATGAGATAGGATAAATAAAGTTTACATCCAACAGCTTCTGTAACTCTTCTTTCACAACGCCCTTGAGATGTGGATTTAGTCTCCGTTGAGGCTACCTGATGGGTTGAGCATCCTCTTAGTATAGATGTGGTGTCTACATAGTTGTGGGTCTATTCCTTTCATATCAGGATAATCCCATGTAAAAGCCCCTTTATATTTCTGTAAGACCTATATGAGCTTTTGTTGATGATCACTATCTAGACCATCATTAATATTTAGAATTTTTCCGGGTTCGATCTCTTTTGTTATGAACAATAGTCGTCTGAATATGTTGATTGTCGATATCCTTCAGAGGATCCTCCATGGCTTCATTATCCAAGATTTCTTTAAGCATTTGACACTTTACATTGCTCACATTAGTAGGCTGATTTATAAAGTTAGTGATAATGTCATCTGTAGTTTGATCTTTAAATTCTATTGCCTCTGCTACTGTGATGGTGAATGGATGCTTTCCTCTAGGTATGCTAGTGGTTGTCTACATATTTTTACAATGGGAAGACTTGGCTTGGCAGGGGGATACAACACAAGATTTTTACAGCATCCCCCTATGTAATAGTCATGTTGTCTTCTCGGCAACCAATATAAGCATCAGTGGTTGCAAGCAAAGGTCGACCCATAATCAGAGGGTGTCCATCTAATATACTCTTTGGGTTTACGACAAGAAAATCTACAGGATATTCCCATGAGTCAATAGAAACTGTGATATCCTGTAAGGTTCCTTCTGGCCTTACCACCAAACGATCAACAAGTTCTAATAAAGTGGTGGTTGGTTCCAGGGCTGTAATACCAAGTGCTTGACAGGTTTCTGCTGTTAAAATATTAATGGCTACACCCAGATCAACTAGAGTATTGGGAAAAGAGCAGCCATATATCTGAACTGTCACTATGGGATTTCTAGGATCTTCATACTTTATTGGAGTTTCCCCTCCCAAGAGTAAATTAGATAAGGTCCCTACAACATGAATGGTGGGTGAGGTTTTTTCTTTCCTCACAGGCTTCTTTACACATAGTTCTTTAATTGTTTTACCATATATGGGTATGTCTGGAATGGTCTGGAGGAGAGGGATTTTAATACAAAGATTTTTTAGTTTCCCTACAAGATCGAAATCTAGATAAAAAATAGGTTTGGGTATCGTTAACCTTTCGGGAAATAGGGGAGAAGTGACTATAAGTTTTTCAGGGTCTTCATGTTGATCTGTCTCTTCTCCTTGTTTTAGTTCGGTATTAATTACAGGTGGTGGTATATGTACAGATGGGGTTTCAATTTCGATTGAAGGCTGATCCCTATTTTCCTTAGGGGTGATGATACGACATGACTTCAATATAAGTTCATTACATTCTTTCTGCTCAACCTCATAATATGAGCTTACAATAATTTGCACCAACTGGACTGTTCTATTATTAGGATTTGGATTCAGTTGAGATGGCATTGAGGGTGCAGATGAGGTTGGGCATTTTTCTGTAATGTATAAGGTGCTGATAATGTAGGTTGAGGCTGAGGACTTGCCCCCGTAGGTGCATTAGATATCCCTAGAGGTCCCTGCCAATTTGTAGATCAATTCGGATTTTGAGAGGTAGAGGCAAGCCACTGGGATTGATAGGGATTGCCCTACCAAATAGGAGTAGAAGGAGAATTTGGCCAGCCACCACCCGAAAAAGATTGCATTGGCCATGATGTCATAGGGAATGGCTGGGTTTGCTAATTTGGGTAGGGTTATTGGCCCTACCATGTTGTCCCAAGTATCTGTTGTTGATTAAACTGTGAAGAAGGAAAGAATTGGGATGCGTCTTGTGACATACCTATAGATTTAGCCTACCATTGTCGATGTTGGTTCATCTGATATACCAGCTCTATTTCTTCTTCTACTTCCTTGAATACTACTTTCAGCCTTGAAAATGATGGACATTTTTCAGTGGCGTTCTCTTTAGTACAAATAGCGCATGTCTACATGATGTCTAATGGGCATTCCTGTTGGCTGTGCTTCTTTTGACAACATGGATAGAAGATGGCCAAATTTTGTTTTGTTAAGTCTTGTTTTTGTTTAGCCTTTAAGACACCGAGCTGCGTTATGAGAGTGCCTAGGATGTCCATCTTAAAATCTTCCAGGAGGTTACCGATTTCCATCTGCATTACGCCTCCACTATGTGGTTTTCTTCCCGTACTCATGGGATCTTGACTTCCTGTTCCTATACGTGTGCTTCCTAGGGAACACATGATACACAAGAAAATTATTTCATCATAATGTTCCTGAGAAATATCTCCTTTTCCCATTAAGTTTAGAGTTTCTACCCATTCCTCTTTCATTCCTTTAACTAAGATAGCTCTTAGGACTTCTTCCAGTAAGGCAGTGTGTGGAAACCTTTACAAATTATATTAAACAGTTATACCTATTCTTCTAGTGTTTCATTATCTTTTACAATCATCTTAAAAATTTCATCTTTCAGTTCCATAGTCTTAAAAAATTCCTGGTATCTTTTGAGGAAGGAGGTTTTCATCTCGTCCCAAGAATTAATAGTTTGCCCACCTAGACCCATGAACCATCTTAAGGCTGCTCCTTTCAGAGTGGAAGGGAACAACTTTAGCTTTTGGGGGTTAGTGGTGTAGTCATACCCTCTACAAAGGAAATCAAACTCAAATAGGAAAGTATCAATATCCTCTATGATCATCCCATGGAAAGTTAGGATGCTCTGTAGAGGAATAGACTTCATGGGGGCATTGGCCACTTGGTCAACTATGGGGTACTCTAATGTTGAGGTTTGACGTTGAAGTGGCTAATCTGCCATTTGGTTAAAGATGTGCCAGTAACCTTCGGGGATTTCAAGGGGTGATTTTTGAGTAAGAGGAGGATTAGTAGCCCGAGCTAGCTTTGTAGCACCACCTAGTCTAGGATCACAGGAGATCCCTGTTCAGATAGTTGTGGTTCTACCTTAGTAGTCCCACTGGTTTCTCCTTCTCCTTCTCTTAAGTTACAATATTTTCCCTCTTTTAGAGGATTAGAATGTAAATTTATTGTAGCTTGAAGACTCTGTTTTAATCCTCCAACTTGGCTTTGAACCTCAGCGTAAGCTGAAAATGGTGAGCCTGCTGCTTGAGGGATAACAGTAGAACTTTTTCCAAGTATTTCTTGGAATCCTACTGATGCTTGAGACTCTTCTTTTCTTACGATTTCATCTATAAAGGTCGTTCTCCCAAGGTTCATCGATCCTTTTGGTTTTTCAGATTTAGGTGGGGGTTTAGCTCCTTTTCTATCTCTCTATTCCTAGTCATTCATAAAAACCAATTCCTATTTATCCTCTAAGCTTTTGCTGAAAAGCGGGCTCTTAAGTAGGAACTTTACTTGCTAGGTATGCAGGTTCTTACCTTCCATTTTTTAAACCCAATTGTTTCACAGCAAGATAAAAGGAAATCACTTGAAACACTCTCCCCGACAATGACACCAAAATGTTGGTGAACTAAGATGTCTTTTTACAGGAAATCTTAATTCCTACATTAATTGTCAACCCAAGGTAAGTCTTTTTATCTCAAGAGTGTCAACACAATCTATGCAGTGAATTCAGAGGCTAGCTAAAGGTAAATCGTTGCAATCACTAATGACTATCTCTTCAACTTAATTCACACAACTCTTAAAGAAATAACTAAGGGATAAATGATTCTGAAAGAACTCTTAACATACTCTACAATTTCTTCTAATTATTCCAAAATCAAATGAATCTAAATGGGAATGCAAAGAATCACACTTGGCAATCTTCAAATAGAATTAAAACTACTTGCGCGATTAGGAAAGAGAACTGTAACAATTGAACAACAATATTAATATATCACAAATCAGAATTGAATGAGAAATCCTGATTGAACGACAATCTCGATTGAACGATAGTTCTCAATTGAACGACAATCTCAATTGAACGAAAATTCTTAATTCATTGAAAATCAAGCAAATAAATGATTTCTAAACAACAATTGTTCTTTGTCAGCACATTATGGAAATTAATTTCATTATCTGTAAGATCTATTATACCATAACTCATAAGGAACAACAATATACTCTGAAACTAATATAACTAATCAAATCAAAGCATTATTCAGATACATCACAGGACTAAGTATGAATCGAAATGAACATCAATGTGAATTGAAATCGTCAATCCTCACAATAAGAAAAATAATATTAACCGAACATTAACAATCAATAAAGATTCAAATGGAAAGATTATAACACAAGAAAGCAGTATAACTTCTCTTGACAGGGCCTAGAGTTGCCAAAAGTCTCCGCTAAGGAATACTCAAAATATAAGTGAAGAGCAAATGCAGTCTTTCATTAATATGAGTAACCAACTTACAACATCACTGAGATAACAGTAGGATATGTCTCAAAAAGAATAATTATAAATTACATAAGTCTTAACTAAACTTCATTTTCCTTTCGGGCTTATATATAATAGTAAAAGAGTAAACAAGATAAAACCGAATCCTCAAGATTAGGGGATCCTGAGGATTTTGCAATACATAATATGATTCTGTCATGAAATAGTATAGGTATCCATGGTCTCTCATTGCCTTGCCTGCTTTAGAATTTGTCTTTCCCTTTTATGGCCTGGTGTTACTCTGTCAAATGAATGACTATTGACCAATCCGCATCTTCTACACACAAGGATAGTAAAAAGTCAGTTTCTAGTGCTAGATTTATCTAATTTGTTACCAAGTTCTTTCATCCAACTTTAGCTGTAATTTCCTTTATTTCAATTCATAAAAAGAGATAATCGTTTAAGGATAAATATGAAATAAAGCGATCACTGAGGAGAAAATATACCTTTTTATTGACCCAACAACAGGCATACCAAACCATTGTGAAAACTAGTTCAAAGGCATGAAACTAGACCTAGAAGAGTACAAACCATATTTAAAATGACAACAAAAAGGATCTCACTCACATGTTTTCCCATTTAGATACTTGTTGGAGAGATATGAACCATTGATGAAGGTTGTCATGAAGTTCTTCACATGTGAGGGCATATTTTCCAGGCTATATCAATACCACATAAGACTACTCATGCACTTTACAACTACCAAGTCTCTCAATTTGTGCAGCTACTTCTATAGGAGCCTAACTAAAATGTATGAAAGGGTGAAATTGAAAGGCAAAGAGAATTACCCTAGCCTCTTTCACCATAGCCTGATAAAGGTTATAGTACTCCATTAGTTGGTAGAGAAGAACATGACATGGGACACCTTCATTGAGGTCGCCTCGAAAATGCATATATGTTGGCATTATGATACAAGTATTTTCCTTGATGGCAACTCACTCAGAGGTATGATATAGGTGATGGCAACTTAATCAGATGGAAGATCTAGTGCAGTAGGTCAAAAGAAAGGTATACGCGGGTTAGACTTGATGAAAGTGCATATACACGTGGGTAATCAGAGCAAAAGGCGTGTATACGCAGGTTCACAGAAGGAAAGGCATGTACATGTCAGAAAACTAAGTTTTGGTCTGTGGTATTTGGTCCATGGTATTTTGGTATTGGTCCATGGTATTTGGTCCGAGGTGTTGACCCCAGGTATTGAGTCCAAGGTATTAGCTCAACATGGTTTTGGGCCATGGTATTGAGATAAGCCTAAACCTATATAAGGAGAAGATCATTAGGCCAAAGGGGGTGTGTGCAAGTGATGAATGTTTGATGAAGTGTGAGATCCATATGCGGTTATGGGTTGGTGATGCCTTGCTTGATCTGAGCCAAGGTTGCACTCATGTGGAGGATGATGAACGATGGAACATGATCTCAAGGCTTGGAATGATTATCTTTATATGGTTTGATTATGGATAGACTAGATCTATTGATGCATGTTTATTGTATGAATGTTATGATCTGGGTATCTGCTGATGTCTGAAATAGCTGCAAAGTTATGAATTAGAATTTATAGATATGTACGTGGGTTGTCTTTGGTAAAAGCGCGTATACATACAAGTTGGGTTCGTCCAAGTAGTGTATACAGTATGAAGTATGATATTTGAAGTTGCTATTAGATCTGGTTGTTGTTGCAGAGTTATGTAGTCTGTTCTATGTTATGGTGAGTGTGTTGTTGATAGGGTTTCAGTATTGGGTGATTCAGAGATTGATGATGCAGGTTGTATTGAAATGGTGATTGTTTTATGGATCGAGTATGAAAATGTATGAAACATGGTCCTTGGATGATCATAGGCTGGCACCTATGTACTGGTAAACATATTGGCCAGTACAAGAGCGAGGGGGCTGTAGCTCCCTTCCAGGAGCAGCTGGAAAACGAGTGAAGGTTGGAGCCTTTATTAGGCCAGCACCTACGTACTAGTCAATGGAACGGCTAGTACAAGGGCTAAGAAGGCTATAGCCTTCTGTAGGTAGAAGCTTGCGTACTAGTAAAGGAATACACCAGTACATTGTAAAAGAAGTTTCTTATTAAAGGAAGATAGAAACAAATTGCAGCAGGTGGTTTTCACCCACATTGGGTTTCCACCTTATATCATGGTGTTCATGTGTGCTCTTTATGTGTGGTGATCTTTTCTGTTTACTGTTCATATGGTTAATAATTTTTTGATGCATTCACTGAAGATGAACTAACTAAATCATAAAGGTTACTGGATGTACGCTACTTGCTTTTAACACGATCGCGTATATACGCGGATATCCTTAACTGAAGTAGCATATATGAATCTGAGTATGAAAATGAAAAAGTATCTAATTTGCTAATACTGATTCACCCACCCCCTCTCAGTATTATTTCCAACAATATAACCACATCACCAAGCCAGCACCAAACCATGTCAGAATAGCCCATGGAGGTGGGGTCATCAAGAAAACATGATGAGGTTTCCAAGGCACCTAGGCCTGAGGTGACCAAGACATATCAGAGAGGCAGAAGGCTTGTTTTTTCTTCTCAAATTGAGGGAGGGGCCAAGCCTACTACATCAGTAGAACATGGATCACCATCACATCATGAGGCTTCTTTACATGATGAGGAACCCATTGAGCATGACTTTGACCTAGTTGACTTGGAGGCACAAGATAATCATCAAACCCTACAATAAGTCATCAAAGAGAAGGATTCTCAGATAATGGAGCTCAAGGACAATTTGGCAAGGGCCAAATTCATCATTTCACTCCTTGAGCAAGAAAACATTCATCTCAAGGCAAAACAACTAGTCATGGAGATAGATAAATTCAAAGCCAAGAAGCAAGAGATGAAAGGCAAGGTAGTGATGGACCATGAGGACACAGAGTCGCATGAAGGACATGTGGCAAGGAAGATACCGAGGACAGTGGGTCTTAGGAAGGCAGTGTAGAGGGAAAGAGAGCAAAAGCCACCAATAGAAGAATTGACCTTGGAAGAGAGGATTACCATGGAAATAAATGAGGGCAAGGACTTTTGGCTTAACAAAGTCAATCACCACCTTGAGAACCTACTTGAAAAGGCCAACATGGATAACAAGTTATGAAGGAAAATGGCCATCCATTACTACACAAGAAATTAGATTTTAATGGTCAAAGTGAAGCAAATAAAGGAAAAACTAGATGAAACCCTAATCAGCCAAGAGGAGAAGGGTAAGTTAGATTTGATTTCTGATGCATCCATGATTGAATAACATACTTCATTAGGCATGTTTGGACAAATTTTGGAAGTATTTGGAGAAAATTGTGTCTTGGTGCAGACTGGTGCAGACTTGTAGTTTTTGGCATTTTCTATCTAGGAGTGTAGCGAGATCACATTGCGCTTCTTCCTCAAGGCTCCAAATGATGGAAACTCAATATTTTTGGAAATATTATGACCCCCTCTCAAAGCCCATTTTCCCACTTTCCTGGTCCAAGCCTCAGTTTTGAGAAATTTGTAAAAAAGAGGCCAAAAAATCACCTTTTTTCCCCCTTTTTCCATTTCGTCGCGCACTTGGATACACCTTGGGAAAATGGCCATATCCCAGCTGAAAATGGCCATATTCAAGCCAAAAATGGGTCATGTTGAGTGAAAAATGCTCTAAATACATCTACACTCTCCCAAATTTCCATAACAGGCTTCATTTCTAGATTTGGATTTCAGAAAGGTACTCAAGAATGGCTTCCAACAACTCAATGCGCATATGGAAATTTTTGAGATTTTTGTAAAATTTTCACTTTGTAATTTTTTGTAATTCCTATTTTGACTTTGGTAAAAGTCAAAAGGGTGATGTAAATGATGTAATTAAGTAATGTTACTGTAAATATGTTGTAATAGTGGGTGGTTGGTCTTTGTAAGTTGTTTTGATGTAAATTTGGGCTCATTTATGAGAGAGGTTGGAGTCAAAGTTAATTGTAGAATTTGTTTTTAACTTCCTTGTACATTAGGGTTTGGTTAGAACACCTCATGGAACAGTTCCTAGAGTCATGGATTCAACCCCTGAGAGTGGGGAGATGTTGTTTTAGTCTTTATGTATTAGTTTCTCAGTCATAGAATAGGTTGGATTTCAGAGGAGAGAACTATTGTAGCTTGTACTTGGATATTTTATGGAAATCAAAGGACACAGTTTGCAGCTATTATCTAGGAATTCATGTGCAGTAAGTTTGTGATGTTATTTTTTCTTTGTTATATCTTTATATGAAATATATTCATCTTCTCTTTCCAGTCATCAATTCTTCAATGGTTTTCCTTACAGTTTATAAACATAATTATTTGCATAAAGCTCTGTTTGATGGAAAAATCATTATGTGATACTTTCTTTCTTTCTTTCTTAATGAATTTTTCATTCTCATAAAGACCTTTTGCTTCTTCTAAACACTACACTACACAAATAAACCCTAAGATCCATCACAAAAATATTGCTACCTTGCTCCTTTATATCTTTGCGACTATAACCCTTTGATCCTCTGACCTAGCTACCTGGTTTTTCTCCCTTATCCAACAACACAACCCTAAATTTTCGAAAACCCACTTGAGCCTAGATATCTAGTCTAAAATCCTTTACATTCCAGTCATCTCTTGACTGTGATTTCATAGAGAGAGCCCTCTTTGGTTTGGTAGGGCTAGCTACCAAACTAAAATCTTGGTCTATGGTTACCTCCGCCAATCTCCTTTCAACATGGGGCATTGTGTAGGATGAAATTTTGGCACCTTTTCTACGGAAACAAGTGTTACATTATTCATGGAATTAGTTCTATAATGGCTTTCAAGACTGGTTCTGTGAGTGACATATTCCAATATCCAAAGAAGGCAGATTTAAGAAATCACATCAAGTTTAAGGTGTAAAAACTATGGCTCCTAAAAGACACACAAGGTCAAATCCTGACCCAAATGCACCTACTCTTGTTAATGATCCAGAGAAGTTTCTTAGGAAACTCAAATCCCCTATTCTTGAAAGTGAACATCGAAAATTATTAAAAACAACATCTTTACCTAATCAATTATTGACTGTTGAAGATATTTCTTTTGATATTCAGTTTGAACAATCTTTGTTTCGATCCAAATCCAAGTCTTCCCTTTTAAAAGTGGTTTTTGACCCTATTAGGTTTGATTCCTACCTCCCTTCTTCTAAACCCCTCTTTTCAAAAACTGATCACGGGTTGTGGTTAAAGTTTAATAAACTTCAAATCCTAGTTGACCAACTTCAAATCACTACCGAGAAAGATTACATTCAATGTCAAATTGAAAACTTGACTACTGCTTCATCCTCCACCTCATCTCCAAACACATAGCTACATCATCTTCCATTGTTATTTTACCACCACCTCAATTAGTGTCATCATCTGCATCAACACAACCCATTATCATACCTACAAAACCCATTGTAGTACCTCTAGTACCTCCTCTAGTAGTCATGCCATGGTTTTCCCCTCTACTATTACCTAGTCAACTTGTTGCCCTACCTCAGAACTATGGTCAAAGACTCCCTCTTTTTTATGGAAATTTAGAGATCATAGCACAAAAACATGTTGAAAAAATGACATATTTCATCAACCTTGAAGAGGCTGATGATGAGGACACAAAGATGAGAATCATAGCCTAGATTTTTTCTGAAGATGTAAAGAAATGGTTTCACAGTTTGGCAGATAATTCCATCAATAGTTCTCAACGATTGATAGAGTTATTCTTAGCCTGGTAGCAGGATATAAAAAATCCATTACAGATTTTGAAAGAGTATAATTCCATGAAAAGAAACGCGAATGAGACAGTGAATGAGTTTACAACAAGGTTCAATTTGGTATACAATTCCATTCCTAATGATATGAAATGTCCCCCTAGTTTAGTCCTCCTCCACTATTCTGATGCATTTGATCCAGACAAGGGATATGAGCTTAGGGAGATATATCTTGCAACTTTAGAGGAAATGTAGCGCAGTGCTGTGTGGAAGCTGATTTTCTTAGCAAGAAGTCTAAAATAAAACCTGAGAAATCTGAGAAGAAATTTACTATTAAGGAGGAGTTTGCTTCTTCTTCTGAGGTAAAGCTTAACACTCTGATTAAAACAATGGAAAGAATGATGGACATAATGGCTATGGTAGATAGAAAAGTGGATCCTTTGATAAGGAATTTGAACTATAGGGGACAATAGCAATCACATTTTAGAAATAAGCAGAAAGAACAAAAAAATCAGGACCCTCAGGGACAAATCAGAACACCATTTCAACAAAACTACACATAAGGCCTGGAAGATGATGAAGAAGAAATTTATAAGACTAATCATTTCTTTGAGGAATATGAATTACCTACCTTTTTTACTACGGAAGATCAATTTTCTCAGGAATCAGTAACAACAAGTGATCACTAGCTTGTCCTTGCCAATTATGATTCATGGGCAATGTAGACCAAAGAGTATAAAAGAGGATATTGGAATGCTCTTAGTCATTTGTAGAAACAATACAAATTTAAGATCATAAATGTCCTTGTCACATTACATCAGAAAAGGAATAACGTTAAGAAATATATACAACATAAATAAGCAGCCCCTACAGATCGAAATAGAGAAAAAGATATTTTCATTCTGAGTCAGGATAAAAACAATGAAGCTTCTACCAGCAATGTGAGCAAGGACAAGGAGGTTCAAATTAAAAGTCATAAAAAGGAGTCTCAAAACAAAGGAAAACCTAAAAAGAAGGACACCATAGTGAAAGAGGTAGGAAAAAAATCCAATATATTTAGTTTAGAGAATGAAATTTCCAAATTGGAGGTTTCAATTCCTCTAACTAAACTAGTCAAAAATGAAAAGTACAAATTCCAGATTGCAAAGATGTTGAAAGTAGTTCAAATGTCAGATATTGTCAATGTTTCTAATGATGAGTCTACAATTTTATTTGGTCCATATTTAGAGGGAAGTCCTAAGGATAGTGAAGTTCCCACTTTCTATCTTAGCTTGAAATACCATGAGTTTATACTCCATAATTCCATGTTAGATTCTGGTGCCTCACATAACCTGATGCTAAAAGCTATTATAGACAAACTGGGATTAGAAATCACCTGACCCTACCATGACTTGTATTCATTTGATTCAGGAAGAGTCAAATTCCTTGGCCTTATCAAAGATATAATAGTGTCCCTCCACCAAATTCTAGCCAAGAATGTGTTGATGGATGTAGTGGTTGTTGATATACCTACATGGTTTGACATGTTTCTTTCATGGTCTTGGGGGGAAAAGCTGAAAGGAAACTTGCAACTTGAATTTTCATATGCTACTATACCGGTATTTGGGCAGCTTAGAAAACTATACTAGGAGAAGAAGATGAAATCCATGATTAGTAGGAAAGAAAAACCAAAATAATCAGCCCATCCACGTTGTACATACCAATCTAGAGTCTTTCATTTTGTATAGTGATATGAATCTAGTAGAGGATGATAGTCAGCTTGTAGAAATTTCAGAAGTTTCAGATGTTATAAGTAGTGTACAGGAAGATTTGATTGTTGAAGAATAATAATAGAATGTAGAGTGTTTGCAGCCAGAAAGTTCACTTGAGAATATTGTTGAGTCAGTGCAGAAAACAGGGATGGTTTCCAGATGAAGAAGATGGTCTTTGGACCATGGAATTTGATGGTGCATTGGGTAAATAAGGAGTTGGGTTTGGCATGTGGATTCATGGTCCTTTGCATCAGTTAGGTAAAGTTCCTCAAAATGTAAGATTAATTTATTATAAGTTGGCTTTTAATTGCTCGAATAACGAGGTCGAGTATGAAGCATTGATTGCTAGCATTAAAATTCTTAAAAAGCTAGTAACAAAGAAAATTTCAATTTATGGCGACTTCAAACTAGTGATTAAACAGGTAAAAGGAGAATACCAATCCAAGCATCCAAGGATGTGAGATAAACGAAATGTCGTCCCTAACACTCTTAAAACTCTTCTAGAATATACTTTATCTTTGATTCCTAGAACTTAGAATTTTATGGCTAATTCCCTTGCTACTATAGCAAGTATGTTTAAAATCCCCATCCACTCAAATAAAAAATATTCAATTCATGTCAAACACCACCTAGCTATCCCTGAAAATCTGAGATATTGACAAGTGTTTTGGGACGACAAGCACATTAATAACTTTTTGCAGATGGAAGATGAATTTCTAGATTCCCATACTGATGATGCATGTGATGAGAATGATCAAGAAATTGAAGTGACCGAAGTTGAAGTGTTGCAATTGAAAGAAAATAACATTCCATGAGGTCTTGTACCTTTAGAAGAGTTATTTGATCATGATGATGGCACTAAAAAACCCACCATGGTCCCTACAGAAAAAGGTGTTGAAGATATAAAAATTGGTAGAAAAGACAGGCCCAAGATGGTCAAATTGTCAAAGTCCTTATCTTCTGAGATGAAAAGTAAGTACATTGCTTTGATGACAATTTTTTTTGATGTATTTGCTTGGGACTATTCAAATTTAAATGTGTATGATAAGAACATCATTCAACACACTATACCAGTTAAACCTGATCAAAAGCCATTCTGCCAGAAGCTAAAGAGGATTAATCTAAATTGCTGCCATCCATTGAGAAAGAGGTAAATAGGCTTTATAAATCTGGTAGTATAGTTCCTATTCATTTTTCTGAATGGATGTCAAATATTGTGACAATGAGAAAGAAAATCAGGGAAATTCGTCTTTGTATCGATTTCAGAAATTTGAACAAAGTATCCTTAAAGGAAAATTATCCCCTACCGAAGATGGACCATATCATGCAGAAGGTAGTTGGGTCTTCTAGGATGTCATTACCTGATGAATACTAGGGTTACAATCAAATTTTAGTGCACAAGGATGATCAGTTGAAAACAACCTTCACAACACCAGGGGATACATTTATGTACGCCAAAATGTCGTTTGGATTAAAGAATGTAGGAGCAACATTTCAGCGGGCTATGGACATCGCTTCCACCAACAAAAAGGATGTTTTTCTAGTTACTTATTTAGATGATGTCACAGTTTTTTCTAATTCTGATGAGGAACACTTGCATCATCTAAGAATTGTCTTTTAGAGATGTAGAAAATTCGACATTTCGTTGAATCCTAAGAGGAGCCTTTTTTCCATGGAGGAAGGTAAGTTGTTGGGGCACATCATCTCCAAGGATGGAATTCATATTAATCCTGCAAGAGTTGAAGCCATTTAGCAGTTAGATTTTCCAAAGAAAAAAAAAGAAACTCAGTCATTTAATGAGAAAAATAATTTTTTAAGGAGGTCTATCCCCAACTGCGCTAAACATTTGAGAGAGATGACAGAAATGCTGAAAAATGACTATGAGACAAGATGCTCTGAAGATGCCAAGAAGACTTTCAATGCAGTCAAATTTTCATTATCTACTGGTCCTACATTAATTAGTCCCAATTATACTTCAGATTTTATTATATTTTCATTCACCTCTAAGCATACTTTAGTAGTTGTCCTAATGAAAAAGAGGGATCAGAAAAATGAACAACCCATAGAGCTTTTCAGTTGAACAATAAGGGATGCAACACCGAAATACAACATTATTGACAAGCAGGCTTTGGCTTTGGTCAAAGATCTTAAAGACTTCTAGGTATACATTCTACATTCCCACATTCTAGCTTATGTTCCAACAACAATGATAAAGGAAGTCCTTATGCAGATTGATCCAGAGGGTCGAAGGGGAAATGGATAGAAGCTATGTTAGAATATGATTTGGAAACAAAGCCAACAAAACTCATTAAGGGATAGGGTTTGGTCAAGATCATGGCCGAATTTAATTTGCATGCATTACATATCAACTTGATTGATTCCATCTCCAAAGAAGAAGCAGAAGATTCACAGGTATAGGTGTCAGACATGTTCACTTCATCTCCATGGTACTTTGACATAGTTTATGTATTGTAGCATTTAAACCGTCTGCTGGAAGTGCCCAAAGGTAAAAGTAGATCCTTAAAATTGAAAGCTTCAAAGTATTGCATTCCTCATGGTTTTTTGTTTTGCAAAGATCCAGGTGGTGTGTTGTTGAACTATCTTGTTGAAAATGAAGTGAAGGATGTGATGAATGATTTCCACAAATGAGATTGTGGTGGCCACCTCTTTTGGTAAACTATAGCCAACAAAATTTTGAGGGCTAGGCTTTATTGGCCTACTCTTTTTGATGATGTGTACAAAATAGTAATTAGCTACCATGAGTGGCATATTTTTCAAGGGAAAAGAAAACTTTTGATTTTTCCTCTGAAGCCAGTTTCAGTCTCAGCTCCATTCATACAGTAGGGTTTTGATTTTTTTTGGAATATCCATCCTTCATCGTTTGCATAGCACAAGTGGATCTTGACAGCCACATACTACTTTACGAAATGGATTGAAGCAATCCCAACCAGTCAAGCTACTGATTCTGTTGTCATTCAATTTATTGGAACTAATGTCATATCTAGATTTGGCTTCCTGTAGAAAATAATTTCTGGTAACACTACTAATTTTAAGTCCAAGAAGATGGTGGATTTTTGTGAGAAGTACCATATCACATTGCAACATTCTACTACTTATTACCTGCAAGGGAATGGGCTAGCCGAATCCTCAAATAAATCTCTAATCATCATCATTAAGAAATTTTTGGAGGTCTATAAAAAGAACTGGCAAAAGAATATCATTAATGCTTTATGGGTTGACATAGTCAGTACTAATAAATCCATATGCATGTCTCCTTTTCAGTTAGTGTACGAGGTTGATACTATTTTTCCTTCATCCCTTACTGTCCCGGTCATGAAAATTTTGCGGAAAGTGGGCATCGAACTGAATGATCTGCAGTGGAGGATAAGTCAAATGATCCATTTACAACAAACTAGTGAAGAAGTATTTCAATATACTTCTATGCTTCAAGAAAGGATTAAAAAGATTTATGACTGTAAGACTAAAGAAGATAACTTGAACATTGGTGATGTGGTTCTTCTGTGAGATGAATGAAATGAAGAAAAGGGTAAACATGGCAAGTTTGAAAACCTATGGAAGGGACTGTATAGAATCTCATCCTTCAGGGGAAGAATGCTTATCTGGTGGAAGAAGTGAATGGGGAAAGTTATTTAAGAGGAGTGATAAATGGTAGGCTTCTCAAGCATTACCATACCTAAAGAAATTTCTGGAAATTTTCATTTTCATTGTATATACAAGTTTACTTTTCAGGTTAGAGTGTAAAGTGGCTGCCATAGGAGTTTGAAGCCGGAGGAGAAGGCCATAAGGATTCTTCTATCAGTCACTGGTTTGAAGATTTAGTTTGTTTTGTTTATTTGTTTTCAAAGTCAGTCAATTTTTCAGTTTGAGGTTAGTCTTTGCATTTTGATTCCATTCCCAATGGATAAAGCTCCCTGGTCAATGGTGTTCTTGACACCTCATCAGGAGCTATCATCCACAATTGAGCTAATGTTATTTCAGTCAATTCATCCTATCATTAGTGATCAAATATGCTCTTACAAGGTGTTGTTAGGGTGTCAAGCCAATTTTTTTTCATTTCAGTGAGTCTTCAAATGAAAATTTGGTCACCGGCTAGTGTGTCTAGGGCTATTTCCACTCTCTCAAGAATTTCATATGCTGGTCACTTTCATCACACAGTTGAGTCTACCATCATGAAAAAATCATTAACATCACTTCAGTCACATTATCACGGTCTCCATTCAGCTCAGTGTCACCATTAGGTCATTAGGATTAAGCTCATAAAATCAGTGATTTCATGTATAAATATGGCAAATGAGGATTGGTATAGGTAAATTTGTTAAATAACACTTGATTTCAAATTTAATTTATGTTTTTATATGTAATAATGTTATTAAGGTTACAAAGTTACAAGAAGAGGTCCTAAGGCTACAAAACTCAAAAAGAAAGTGAATTGGTGAGATGGGCCATCCTACCTCATTAATCACTTAGATAACAGAAGAAAATTATAAAAGAACATGGAGGAGCTCATTCACAACCATTTTCACTTGTCTATCATCCTAGCATCGAGTTCCCCCCTCTCCTTTGCAAAAAATATTGATTCCATAACTCTCACTGGAAAAAATTGGCCCTCGTTGTGCACATAGAGCCCTCGATGTGGACCTCGACAACACGCTACGCATAGGAGGTCTTCACTGCACATGGGGCATAGTTGTCCAAAATTGGTGTTTGACTACCAAAATCCATTTTTCAAATCTCCTCTTCAGTCATTTCAACCTCCAGGCTCTATAAGAAGTAAGTTTAATCATTTTCATACACTCCCTTGCGTCATATGTCAAGAAATTGATAAAATACTTCTTCTCCTAAGGTTTACATGATTTTCATGGTTTTTATCTTCAAATGATGAATTGATTCCTTAAACCCTATATTCCTTGTCCCTGCACCTCTATTTGCATCTAATACACCATCTCCATCCGTCACAAAGCCTTTTCCCCTAATTTTCTATCATTTTCCTCTAAACCCTAGTCTACCCTATCTCTTTCTAGGGTAGGCTTGTGTTTTGAGGTTTTCCACCCTATACCCTCACTCATTTCCTAAAATTACTTCTTCCCCTACTCACTGGCATCATCCCCTACCCTCATAAATTTCCTTAAAAATTTAGGAAATTCTTAAGTCCATCATACCACCTCATTCCCTCAAAAAAACAAATTTCAATATTTTTGCTTGCTTTTCACCTAGGGTTTGAAGTATGGAGCCTGAATAATCACCATCAGAGAAGAGGAAGTACAACAAGGGCATAAATAGACTGAGGTTTGAGCCCTCTAATTGCAACGAAATCACATCCTCCCCATTTTTCATGAAATGCTTTGAAGATGTCAATCGTCTAGGGTTTTGTAAAATAGTGCAAGAAGTAGGTTATCGTGAGAATATTACAAGTATATTTTCCCTTACCTTGAAAGAAGACAAGATCACCATCGCAAGGACTGATTTCATGTTTTCAATGGATTCCATCTCTCAAGCTACAGGCATATCAAGCCACAGTGAAAACTAGTTCAAAGGCATGAAACTAGACCTAGAAGAGTACAAACCTTGTTTCAAATCACAATACAAAGGAGCTCACTCACATGTTTTCCCATTCAAATACTTGTTGGAGAGAATGCACCATTGATGAAGGTTGTCATGAAATTATTCACATGTGAGGGCAAATTTTCTAGGCTATATCAATACCACATAAGGCTGCTCATGCACTTTACAGCTGCTAAGTCTCTCAATTTGTGTAGCTACTTGTATAGGAGCCTAACCAAAATGTTTGAAAGGGTGCAATTGAAAGGAAAAGAGAATTACCCTATCCTCTTTCACCATAGAATGATAAAGTTTATAGTACTCCATCAGTTGGTAGAGAAGAATATGACATGGGACACTTTCATTGAGGCAGCCTTGAAAATGCATATAACCACTTCACCAAGCAAGCACCAAACCATTTCAGCACAACCCGTGGAGGTGGGGTCATCAAGAAAACATGATGAGGTTTCCAAGGCACCTAGGCCTGAGGTTACCAAGACATATCAGAGAGGTAGATGGCTTGTGTTTTCTCCTTAAATTGAGGAAGGGGCCAAGGCTACTACATCAGCAAAGCATGGATCACCATCACATAATGAGGCTTCTTTGCATGATGAGGATCCCATTGAGCATGAATTTGACCTAGTTTACTTGGAGGCACAAGCATAAAAACCTAAAATAAGTCATCAAAGAGAAAAATTATTAGATCAAGGAGCTCAAGGACAATTTGGCAAAGAGCCAAATTCATCATTTCATTCCTTAAGCAAGAAAACGATCAACTTAAGGCAAAACAACTAGTCATGGAGAAAGAGAAATTCAAAGCCAAGAAATAGGAGATGAAAAGAAAGGAAGTGATGGACCATGAGGACTCTGAGTAGCATGAAGGACATGTAGCAAGGAAGATACCAAGGAAAATGGGCCTTAGGAAGGCACTTTAGAGGGAAAGAAAGAAAAATCCACCACTAGAAGAATTGGCATTTGAAGAGAGGATTACCTTGGAAATAAATGAGGACAAGGAGTTTTGGCTTGAAAAAGTAAATTTCCACCTTGAGAAGATCCTTGAAAAGACCAACAGGGATAAAAAGTTGCAAAGGAAAATGGATATCAATTACTACAGAAGAAATCAAATTTTAAAGGTCAAAGTCAAGTGAATGAAGGCAAAACTAGATGAAACCCTAATCAAATAAAAGGAAAAGGGTAAGTTAGATTTTCTTAATGATGCATCCATGATTGCATAACATACCTCATAAAGGATCCTTGGACAAATTTTGGGAGGATTTGGAGAAAATTTTGTGTTTTGGTGCAGACTGGTGCACACTTGTAGTTTTTGGCAATTTCTTTCTAGGAGCGCAGCGAGCTCATGCTGCGCTTCTTCCTCAGTGCTCCAGATGATGGAAAATCAGCATTTTTGGAAAGCTTATGACCCCCTCTCAAATCTCATTTTCCCACTTTCCTGGTCCATGGCTCAGTTTTTGAGAAATTTGCAAAAAAGAGGCCAAAAATCACTTTTCTACCCTCTTTTTCCATTTCGATGCGCACCTGGAGACACCTTAGGAAAATGGCCATATCTCAGAGAAAAAGGGGTCAATTTGAGTGCACAAATACTATAAATACATCTAAGCTCTCCCAAATTTCTAGAACAAGCTTCAGATATTGATTTCAACTTTATAAAGTTACTCAAAAATGGTATCCAATAGCTCACTGTGCACTTGGAAATTTATGAGATTTTTGTCTAATTTTCACTGTGTAATTTTTTGTAATTCCTAGTTCAACTTTGATAAAAGTCAAAAGGGTGATGTAAATGATTTCATTAAGTAATATTACTGTACATATCATGTAATAGTGGGTGGTTAGTCTTTTTAAGCTATCTTGATGTAAATTTGGCCTCATTTATGAGAGAGGTTGGAGTCAATGTTAATTGTAGAAGTTGTTTTTAACTTCCCTATACATTAGCGTTTGGTTAGAACACCTGATGGAATAGTTCCTAGAGTCATGGGTTCGACCCATGAGAGTGGGGAGATGTTGTTTTTGTATTTATTTTTCATTTTCTCAATCATAGAACAGGTTGGATTTCAGAGGAGAGAACTATTGTAGCTTGTACTTGGACATTTTTTGGAAATCAAAGGACACAATTCGCAACTATTCTGTAGGAATTCATGTGCAGTAAGTTTGTGATGTCATTTTTTATCTGTTATAGCTTTATATGAAATATATTCATTTCCTCTTTCCATTCATCAACTCTTAAATGGTTTTTCTTATAGTTTATAAACATAATTATATGCATAAAGCTCTCTTTTGATGGAAAAATCATTATGTGTTACTTTCTTTCTTGCTTAATGGATTCATGTTTCATGCTCATTATGACATTTTGCTTCTTCTAAATACTACACTACACTGACAAACCCTAAGATCGATCACAAAAGTATTTCTACCTTTCTCCTTTATATATTTGTTGTTGTAACCGTTTGATCCTCTAACCTAGCTACCTGGTTTTTCTCCCTTATCCAACAACAAAACCCTAAATTTTCCAAAACAAACTTGAGCCTACCTATCTAGTCTAAAATACTTTACACTCCAACCATCTCTTGATTGTGATTTCATAGAAAGATCCCTCTTTGGTTTGGTAGGGATAGCTACCAAACCAAAATCTTGGTCTGTGGTTACCTCTGTCGATCTCCTCTTAGCCTGGGACATTGTGGAGGATAACATTTTGGTGCTATTGCCAGGGAAGAAGTTGTTATATTATTCCTAGGATTAGTTCTATAAGTGATTTCAAGACTGGTTTTGTGAGTGTGTTGATGCCTCAAAAATCGTTGCATCAACATCGGGGAAAACCACCTGGTTCGGACCTTAAAGGCAGCTCCTTTTCCATTTGGTGTGGTGGCTCCGACTGGATATAATGGGACCAGTTCCCAATGAGTTGTAAATAGGATGGATAAGTGATTGATTTTCTATTATCTAATGATAATGATGGATGATTTATTCTAAAATGCAGAATAATAAACAACTAATCTATCCCAGGAAATTTCCACTTTAATGCAACTTTTGATGATCTTTATCTACAAATAGGCATATAGATGACTCTATTGATAAATAAAGAAATTCAATCATAAGATAATTACTTTGTTCAAGTAGTTGAAAAAAGTAATAATTAAAACATTATTACACTATTCTTCATATATCATTGACATAAATACAATTGAAAGAATAACATTCCTTAAACATTCAATAGTGATAAGTATAAGGATTGCTGTTAAAACACATATGTATATCAAATTATAGCAAGATTGAATACACACTGATTCATATAAAAGAATGGAGCAAAGACATAGATAATAGTATGATATGTAATTTTAATCCCTTCCGATATCAATCGCATTCAAATTCCATCTTCCAACTTAGAAATACTCTCACAAAAAGCAATAGTGCATATCTCATCAAAGTATTCTTCATTAAAATTCAGAATATAGGCCCAGTCTTCATAAAAAATATATATCAAAAGCATAATAGTGTGACTTCCGATCCAAGCTTTATACAAAAATTGAGGACCCTTTCTAAAGACATGAAATGGTCTATAAATACTATCTAAGCTAACCGATTATGAAATAAAAATTCTATGAGGTGGTATAACCAAATCATGAGAATCTCCTTGAAATAGGCATGTTTGGAGTTGGTAGAATGATTCACTATTTCAGCCGATCATCATTTGGCTTGAGCTGGCATATAGAAAGCATTGGTTGCATTTCTGGAGGGTGACTTAGATGTGAATGCAGTTGGGCTGAATACGTAGCATCATGAATTTTGGGAATCATGTAACCGATTGCATTGGTTAAACATTTCAATGATATCTTTTGACTATATGGTTTAACAAGGAAGAACCAAAAGGTGTCCCAAGTTAAACTTTGGATGCCCGTGATTAATCTCTCCTTCTTTTGTAAACGTTGTTTGCATGACTGCTCCAATGCTTTATCTGATGGCAATTTACCTGGAGTGCACTCTGAAATCAAATTAGACAGATACAGAGTATCATTAATTAATTCAATCAAATTACCAGTTGCTGATCTACATCTTGAAGTTTCCCTTTCTGCTTTCATCAATTGGGATTGCCATTCTAGGAAAATAATTTCCTTGTGTGATTCTAGAATTCGAGGCAGATTTGTAGCTTGCTCTTCATTGGTTTCTTGCCAAGCAAGAAAGTTTGTTAATGTCTCATTGGCCTATTCCAAATTCTGCCTTGCATCAACTAATTTGTCAATCATTGATGAAGAAATTTCACAAAGGGACTCAACAAGAGAAATATTATGACATAGCAAATTTAATTGTTTAATCAATGCCTTATTGATCTGGAAAGCTTCGGATTTGAACTCTGTAGGTTGAGGAAAACTTTTGAACTTTTCTATTTGCTGAGACAGTTGAACGATTTGCTCATCTTTTGTTTTGCTCAATTTCTCGTTCATTAACTTCAGCTTGGCCAATGCTAAGGATAATTCCTTTTGTTTTTGCACTTTGGTCTATCCTCTGTTTCTCCTTGAGCAATTGCTCATTTAGCTGGTTAGTTGATTGTTGTTGCACTGCTAACTGCTATTCTAACTGCTCTATTCTCTATTCCAGTGAAACAATTGTTTGATCTTTTTCTTTGAGTAAATTTCTAACTTCTGATGCTTTATCCATAGTAGCTGCTGAGTATGCCCCAACATATTGAGAGAGTTTTGTAAGGTCTTCAGAAGGATTAATTTCTTCTCTCCATACCACATTAGCCATTTCTGTTTGTGCAGGTAAAAGAGAAGATTGATCAAACTTTCTGTTTTTCCTTTGTCTTTTTACTATAGCCTTATTCTTGGGGTTGTAGAAGACATCTAAAGGTGGTATTTCTTCTACATGTAGGATGATTTCATCAGATGGATTTTCTGGAATTATCTCCATATCTTTCTGAGTGATGGGTGGGTTGTTGGTTCCTTCATTTGGAACTGTATTGGTTGCTGTCTTGTCACCAATTGTCACTTTAGGCGTGCTAAATCCCTGTAAGGTCTTAGTATTACTTATTATGGAATCGAATTGTTGCCATTCTTTAAGAAGCTTGGTATCAATCTGAGTATCTGTATCCATAAGTTGGCTATCCTTTCCCTGTTCCTATTCCTGTTGTTGTTGCTATTCTTGTTCCTGTTCCTATTGCTGTTCGGAGATCTTTTCCACATCTGAAATCTTATCAGTAAATATTTGTTCAACCTGATTGGATGACTGAACTTTAGGAGCTGTGACTAAGAGGTCTAAAGGTAGAGTTTGCAACCTCTGTTCTCTAAGCCTATTAAACACTTATAATCCTTCATCTTGATATTTGATTCTAGCCAATGATTTAACTTGAAATAAATATTGGGTAGAGGAAAATAGATCATCGAAGTCATCCTTTTCATGAGCAAACTTTGCAAGTTTGGCTTGTTCAAGAACATTATAGGCAAATTTTCTTGGATCATATTATCTATTGGGAATTATTGCAAGATTCAGCATTTGTATTTTTTTTTGCCTCCTTTTTTGCATGTTTGTAATCATGAAGAGTGAAAACACCGCATCTTAAAGGAATGTAGGCCATGCCTGTTTCTTGGAATTTCTAAGGGTTTTGGATGTCCCTTCTATTGTTATTTGATAAGCTAATTCCCGAGCTAACAATTTATCGGGCACATATAGTGGAAGGACATGAGGTTTTGTAAGGCTACCAAAAAGCCTTATATAAGTGAATTTTTCTTCCCCAAACCAACTGCCTACTGCTGTCAAATATATTTCTTCTTCTGGGGATATCTTTAGAGTAGGCTTATCAAAAATAGAGTAATAAATAGGCACAATAAAACCATTGCAGATTTTATACAGATGGTTTTTTTAATTAGCCTTCCATAATTGATCACGATAGATATGGATAGGTTTAGGGTCTGAAAGGGTCCATCTCCACCCAAGCAGTGGAAATTCAGAATTGAAACAAACAATGTCCATAATGAATGCATTGTAATAGAATGGGGGGATGGTCCTAGTAGTTTGATATGAATTTTCTCTATACTCTAGGATTGTTGTGGCTAGTTTTTCAGATAAAATATTGGCCCAATACATTACATAGCCATTGATTGTCGCCTCCATTAGAGGGACGATTTCTATAGTGAACTTAGTAGAGTCATGTATTCCTGACATTCTACACATCATAGCTCCAACATAACAGTAAGGAGAAGCCAATGAGTTCATAGAGTACTTACCCAATGATTCGTGCTTGTGCTTCTCGGGAAAATGTATCCAATGCTTAATTGGGGCTGATTCTAACTCATTTTCTTTTGCAAATGCTTCAAGGAAGGCTTTGTTCTACCACTTTTCAGGCTCAGGTAAGTGATACATTTTCCTTAGATCATTAGGCTGAAATGAGCCGAATATTCTCCTGTCAGCTATGTAAAAGGGTGTTGTATGTAACTGGAATTGTTTCCACCACCCATCTCACGACTTCAGTATATGGGAGGACTTTAGCTCGTGCAGCTATTCTATGAAGAAAGGAGCATGCCAATGCTTTAAGAGTTCCTTCAGACTTATTAGTTGAATCAACCATGGTGTCTTGTGATAGTTCTTCGGGCTCTTCACTTTCAATTAGATTATAGATACCTTCCCAGTTAGTGTTTCCTAGTCTGAGACATGTTGTGTCTGATATTAATCCCTTTTTACTTGGTTCGGGATCTTTGGTTGACTGAGCTGCTGCTATAGGAGCTGTTGCTATGGATTTCTTTGATTTCCTTCCCATTTTTCTTCAGATTTATATTTTTAACGGAATTTTGAATAAGAGATTGAAAAACCATGATATAGAGAAATGTTGTTGTAGACCACTATGATAATGAAAAGAGTTACGTCGATCAACAGGTGATAATGGAATATGGTTAAAGATTGTTGCAGATAGTATCTAAAGAAAAGATCTACCCTTAACTATTTCACTGAATAGCTGTTTAACCTTTCAATCGTGGTAAAGACGGTTTTAAATGCCCATCATGTCACTTATATGCCGAATGATTAATTGAAGTGTGCCTTAGATTTCTTTTGATGGATGATCAGTGACAAATCGTAAATTAACGATCGAGAACATCAAGGGAAAGGCTTTAACACTCACTTTAAACATATCCGATCTCCAAAAGGTGATTGAATGCATGCAAACCAATTTAAATATATCTTCGAAATGTTCGCCTAATAAATATATCGTAATCGGGAACGAACTCAGGCTTTATTGTTTTGTTAATGTGATTTCACTAATTGCCGATTGCAATATGCCTTATCGCATTGGATGATTTGAGCATGCCTTCAATTATGTGTTGGCTTGTTGTTGTCATTGCCGATTTCCTAATTGCGATATGCTTTATCACATCGGAATAATTAAGGGGTTCCATTATATTGTGCTTGGCATTTGGCTTTCCCGATATTCAATTGCGATTGCCTTTTCGGATCGGAAAGAATGGGTAAGGTTTATTGTGGCTTTGCATATGTTTCCTTTGTTATTGCAATATGCAATCTTCTAATTGCTTTATCGCAATAACGAAGAGTTTTATAATATTTTTAAAGTCACGCTTTTATTTCTATTCAAAAGGCATTTAAAATGATTCATTTACCTTAAGCCTTTTAATAAGGGTTTTTCTTATGATGGGTTAATACCAATTTTATTTATGGACACACAAATCTTATTAAGGGACCCATTTCTTATTTAAATTTTATGTAAAGATTTTTTTAAGAAATGGGGGGTTGTTGTTTAGCACAACAGAGTGACAGATTCCAATATTCAAAGAAGGTTCATTTAAGAAATCACATCAAGTTCAAGGTGTAAAAACTCTCACTCCTAAAAGACACATGAGATAAAATCCTAACCCAAATCCACCTCTTATTGTTAATGATCCCGAGAAGTTGGTTAAGAAACTCAAATCCACTATTCCTAAAAGTTAACCTTGAAAATTAGTAAAAACCACATCTCTACCTAATAAATTATTGACTTTTGAAGATATTTATTTTGATATTCATTTTGAGAAATCTTTATTTCGATCCAAATATGAGTCTTCCCTTTTAGCTATGGTTTTTGACCCTATTAGGTTTGATTCCTACCTCCCTTCTTCTAAATCCCTCTTTTCAAAAATTGATCATGAGTTTTGGTTAAACTTTGATGAAGTTCAAAGCCTAGTTGACCAACTTCAAATCACTACCAAGAAAGCTTACATTCAATATCATCTTGAAAACCTGGCTACTGCTTCATTCTCCACCTCATCTCCAAACACATCAGCTACATCATCTGCCATAGTTAGTTTACCACCACCTCCATTAGTGTCATCATCTCCATCAACACAACTCATTATCATACCTACACAACCCATTGTAGCACCTCTATTATGTCCTCCAACAGTCATGAAACAATTTTCCCCTCTACTATTACGTGGTCAACTTGCTATCCTACCTCAAAACTATGGTCAAAGACTCCCTCTTTTTGATGGAAATTCAAAGATCATAGCACAACAACGTGTTGACAAATTGACAGATTTCATCAACCTTGAAGAGGTTGATGATGAGGATACAAAGATGAGAATCATAACCCAAAGTTTTTTTGGAGATGTAAAGAAATGGTTTCATAGTTTGGAAGATAATTCTATCAATAGTTCTTGGTGGTTGATAGAGTTATTATTAACCAGGTGGTAGGAGAAGAAAAATCCATTACATATTTTGGTTGAGTATAATTCCATGAAAAGAAACCCTAATGAGACAGTGCAGGAGTTTACAACAAGGTTCAATCTGGTGTGCAATTCCATTACTAATGATATGAAACCTCCCCCTAGTTTAGCCCTCCTTGAATATCCTAATGCCTTTGATCTAGACATGGCATATCAGCTTAGGGAGAGCGATCCTGCAACTTTAGAGGAAATGCAATGCAATGTTGTAACTGTGGAAGCTAATTTTCTTATTAAGAAGTCTAAAATAAAACAATGGAAAAAAAGAAGGACAAAATGACTATGGCTGATAGACAGGCGGAGCCTTCGATAAGGAATCCAAACTACAGGGGGCAAAAACAATCATAGTTTAGAAATAAGAAGAAAGAGCAAAAAAATCAGGACCCTCAAGGACAAATCAGAATACCATTTCAGCAAAACTACATAGAAGGCCAGTAAGATGACGAAGAATAAATTGCTGAGGCTAATCATTTCTTTGAGGAAGATGAATTACCTACCTTTCTGACTGAGGAAGATCAATTTTCTGAGGAATTAGTAACACGAAGTGATCAACAGCTTGTCCTTGCCAATAATGATTCATGGCAGGGTAGACCAAAGCATATCAAAGGGGATATCAAAATGCTCTTAGTCATTTGCAGAAACAATACAACTTCATGAGCATAAATGTCCCTGTCACATTACATCAGAAAAGGAAGTATGTTCAAAAATATACATAGGATAAAGAAGCATCCTCTACAGATCAAAACTGAGAAAAATATATTGTCATTCTAAGTCGGGATAAAAACAATGAAGTTTCTACTAGCAATTTGAGGAAGGACAAGGAGGTTCAAACCGAAATTTAGAAAAAGGAGTCTCAAAACAAGGGACAAACTGAAAATAAGGACACCACAACAAAAGAGGTAGACAAACAATCCAACATGTTTAGTTTAGAGAATGAAATTTCCAAATTGAAGGTTTCAATTCCTCTAAGTGAACTAGTTAAAAATGAAAAGTACAAATTCTAGATTGCTAATATGTTGAAATTAGATCAAATGTTAGATATTGTCAATGTTGCCAATGACGAGCTTGGAATTTTATTTGGTCCAATTGTAGAGGGAATTCTAGAGGATAGTGAAGTTCCACCTTTCTATCTTAGTTTGAAATTCCATGATTTTATACTCCATAATGCCATGTTCGATTCTGGTGCCTCACATAACCTGATGCCAAAAGCTATTATCGAAAAACTGAGATTAGACATCGCCCCACCCTACCATGACTTGTATTCATTTGATTCGGGAAGAGTCAAATTCCTTGGCCTTATGAAAGATCTAGTAGTGTCCCTCGACCAAATTCTAGCCAAGAATGTGTTGATGGATGTAGTGGTTGCCGATATAACTCCATAGTTTGGTATGTTGCTTTCATAGTCTTAGGGGGAAAATATGAAAGGAACCTTGAAACTTGATTTTTCATACGCTATGTTAGTGTCAGTATTTCCAGCCTTCCTCCAGTGATCAAATATGCTCTTACAAAGTGGTTTCAGAGTGTTAAGGTCAAATTTTGTCATTTCAAAGAGTTTTCAAGCAAAATTTGGTCACT